>JAHDVF020000864.1:1503751-1774838 GCA_022606425.2 Lepidostoma basale | reverse complement strand
ATTTAGTAGCTTTCGTATAGCCGAGAGTTGATATTTCACTCACTTAATGTACTCGTATGCTGTTATAAGATGCCTTACACAGGTTTCGTTTTATGTCGTTGTGATTTATCAAAAGATTTCTACTCCGGTCGGGGACGCCTAAGGAAATTTCGTTATAACCACAAAAATCTATTCTATCGTAAGTCGGGTTCAGGTTCTTTGATCTGGTTCCTAAACGTTACGAAATCCAATGTTATATTTAGATAATTTATTCTAGATGTACAGTAGGTTGTGGTTTGTGTAAGAACATTGAGTTCTCATTGCGGATAATGGACAAGCAAAACCGCAGGGGCGGTTGTTTATTATTAATAGTTATTAAATTTATGTTCTTCATTAAGATTTATGATGAAAACAATAGATTGAAATATTCTCAATGATAATTAAAATGATTTTTTTTTGTTAATGAATATGATTATTAAATATTAAGAGTCATCTTTATACAATAAAAATATTAGACACGACATGTTTTGGAGGTGAACTCTATCATCAGATATAAATATATAACTGAACTTTGTTTTATCAATTCCGAAGTTTTTAAAATGAAATTCCACAGTGTAAACGCCTACACTTTCAATAAAGTGATTAATAGTTAATTTGGAAGAGAACGTGGGCCAAGAATATATTATAAATACTGAAATTTAACATTTAAGATGTCGAATAATTTCTCATGTATATATATTATATATTATCGCGACATTCTCAAAATGTGTATACTGGAAAATTTAACAGTTAATACTGTTGAAGTATAATAGTATTTCGGAAAAAACAGTGGGCTATTTAACAAAAATATTATTTTATAAAAGTATATACTTAAAATTGCAAAGTTTGGTTAATCGCATTATGTTGTGATATACTTAATATTTTATTATTTTAGGTCTGTGCTTCATTAATGCAAACCTTTTCAAATTTGATGATTGCAGTCGGGCATAATAATTTATTTATTTTCAGTTCAATTCAAGTGTGTTTAGTTATTAGATTCATATACCTCATAACTTTATAAATAATTACGGTAATTAAATGTAGAACAAAAGTCCACATCTGAGTATGTAGGTTGGATTTCATCCCAACGAATAAATCTTGTCTGCTTACTAGTCCGAATTTATGAGACACAACATTTTGCTGTTTCACAAAGCAAAATGCAAATATCTTAACTTCTACGTACTACTTAACCCATACAAGACAATTCTGTTCCGGGAGCCATATAGTGTTTATTGAATTTTAAGCCGAATTGAATGATTCATTTATTTATTTAGGGTTACAAATAGCGATTTTAATACATACATAAAAAATATAAAAATAAAAACAATTATATGCCACTATAAACGATTACAAGAATCGAAATCAAAGTTAAACTAAAAAAAATAAAAAAAATAAAATAAAAAAAAATAAAAAAAATAAAAATTTAAATTAACCACCCACAGGTGAAAATCCAGGATTCGTATACAGATGTAAGTATACATTTCACAAATATTTGTAAATATTCTGGTCAATTATTTGGCGTATAAAATAGGAGTGGATACTCCAGGCGACTTCTAACAGTGCTGTGGAGGCGTAGCCTCTTCTGCATTGCGGTGTTAATAAAGTAGTTTGCCAAATGCTAAACAATCATTCTTCTCATAGATGGCGTTAGTGGGTGGATTGTATAGATTAATCTTAAAAATTAATTAGTACAATCAAATCTACATAGATGGCTAACTGGAACTGACACGTGAAGATAGGTATGGATTTGGAGTATATATACAACTTCCAAAAATGTATCATGCATGATCATAATAACAATGGTGGAATGGGGAATGTTGTAATTACATAAAGCGTGCGCTTAACCCAACCAATGACAGGTCATAAGTCCTGTAAACACTTTGATCATCCATATTCAGTTTCCAGTTTGCTTCTTCGTCTCTATTGAGATACAATTAAAAATTTAATACCCACAGGTGAAAATCCAGAATTCGTATACAGATGGGTATACATTTCACAAATATTTGTAAATATTCTGGTCAATTATTTTATGTATGTACAGGAGTGATACCCAGGCGACTTCTCTTAACAGTGCGATAGGAGGCGGCAGCCTCTTCTGCATTGTGTTAATAAAGTAGTTTGCTAAATGCTAAACAATCATTCTAGATGGCGTTAGTGGATGGATTGTATAGATTAATCTTAAAAAATTAATTAGTACAACTGGCAAGCATAGATGGCTAACTGAACTGCCACGTGAAGATATGTATGGATTTGGAGTATATATACAACTTACAAAAATGTATCATACATGATCATAATAACAATGGTGGAATGGGGAATGTTGTAATTACATAAAGCGTGCGCTTAACCCAACCAATGACAGGTCATAAGTCCTGTAAACACTTTGATCATCCATATTCAGTTTCCAGTTTGTTTCTTCGTCTCTATTGAGATACAATTAAAAATTTAAATTAACCACCCACAGGTGAAAATCCAGGATTCGTATACAGATGTAAGTATACATTTCACAAATATTTGTAAATATTCTGGTCAATTATTTGGCGTATAAAATAGGAGTGTATACTCCAGGCGACTTCTAACAGTACGATAGGAGGCGGTAGCCTCTTCGCATTGTGTTAATAAAGTAGTTTGCTAAATGCTAAACAATCATTCTTCATAGATGGTGTTAGTGGATGGATTGTATAGATTAATATTAAAAAATTAATTAGTACAATCAAATCTACATAGATGGCTAACTGGAACTGCCACGTGAAGATAAGTATGAATTTGAGTATATATACAACTTCCAAAAAAATGTATCATACATGATCATAATAACAATGGTGGAATGGGGAATGTTGTAATTACATAAAGCGTGCGCTTAACCCAACCAATGACAGGTCATAAGTCCTGTAAACACCTTGATCATCCATATTCAGTTTCCAGTTTGTTTCTTCGTCTCTATTGAGATACAATTAAAAATTTAAATTAACCACCCACAGGTGAAAATCCAGGATTCGTATACAGATGTAAGTATACATTTCACAAATATTTGTAAATATTCTGGTCAATTATTTGGCGTATAAAATAGGAGTGGATACTCCAGGTGACTTCTAACAGTGCGATAGGAGGCGGTAGCCTCTTCGCATTGTGTTAATAAAGTAGTTTGCTAAATGCTAAAACAATCATTCTTCATAGATGGCGTTAGTGGATGGATTGTATAGATTAATCTTAAAAAATTAATTAGTACAATCAAATCTACATAGATGGCTAACTGGAACTGCCACGTGAAGATAAGTATGAATTTGGAGTATATATACAACTTCCAAAAATGTATCATACATGATCATAATAACAATGGTGGAATGGGGAATGTTGTAATTACATAAAGCGTGCGCTTAACCCAACCAATGACAGGTCATAAGTCCTGTAAACACCTTGATCATCCATATTCAGTTTCCAGTTTGTTTCTTCGTCTCTATTGAGATACAATTAAAAATTTAAAAATAAAATATTTTTAAGAGTTAATAATAATAATAATAATGGAATAAAACATGTTATATAACATAAGTAACATTTTAAAAAATGAGAACCTTCTCTTGCAATGATAATCTTAACTTGAAACTCCGACAAATAATGATTAAATATTATATATGGTATGTTCTACTATATGGCTTCGAAACCTGGACACCAAAAGTGATTAATGAACCGGTTGGAGGCGTTCGAGATGTGGATATACCGCAGAATGCTCCGTATACCGTGGACCGATAGGGTCAGTAATGCGGACGCACTACAGAGAGCCAAAGTTGTCGAGTGTGAAAATTATAAAGGTCTCATATTTCGGTCATGTTCTAAGGGGAGAAAAATACCACCTCCTTCGACTGATATTAATGGGTAAATTGGAGGGACGTCAAGATTTAAAAAGGTAGAAAATCTTTATTTTCATAAATTTTTCACGGGTTGCAACTAGTTTTTTTTTAATAACTCCCATTATTTTGGAAAATATCTGTATTACCAAAAAAATATTGTAGCTCTCGCAAATTTGTATATTGCCTCGCTTTGAGCGTAGATAGTGCGATAAGCAGGTTGATGGAAAACTTGGCTGACATTTTCTTTTTAGCGAAATATAGGGGTCATAATGGTCAATCATGATGGTCATGTCAGATTTTCATAATGTTTGAGTGCGTCCAGGGCAAAAAGGTTAGTAGATTAAACAAAAATATAATATATAAAACAAAATAAAAATAATTTAACACAAAATGTTATTTTTAGATGGTGCACATATTGTCTATTTAACTAATGTTCTACGTATTTATCGTTTTTTTTTATAAGTCAGAAGTAATAAGGCACTACAAACAAACCAATGTCAGTAAGAACTTCAACATAATATTGAAAAAAATATTCAAATTGTCATTGAAACAAATGAAAAATTTATTTTTACACCTGTCAAAATTCTTTATATAAAGGAAAAAACTTGTATAATTTTAACATCAAAACAGTACAAACGTATTGCGTGTCACAATTAACTAAGAGCATTATAAAGTGCGGCAACAATCAAATTGACCAAAACAATTCACTTACACACGAAATATCTCCAAATTTACGGGAGTACCACACGAACCAAACCACAATGTGAACGCTATGACCACAATGTGAACGCTATTTTACGGATTTTATTTGACTTATTGACGTATATACAATATATCTTACTGTTATACTGTTTAAATTTTTAGCACTTAGAAAATATACTATGATATCGTCTGCAATAACTTAGCCAATCAATATAAATATTTATAAAACTTTCAATGATCTTATAAGCAATGATATTTCATATCGACTTGTGCGAGTATTTTTTTGTTATTGCTATTTAGTCTACTTTTTTATACATGTAATATTTTTTTAAGTTTTGTATACATAATATTTTACAATTGAAAATTGTGATGCCAAAGTAACCAATTAATTATTTTATCATAATTTTAACTTAATAATTATTGTTTCTTAAACTTCTTCTTCTTCTCATTGTAGATCTTGCGATCTGTTTATGCAGGATATCAACTTACTTCCTGTGATGAAGACGACCAACCTTCTCTCCATCTCTTTGGTGGTTGTCCTGGTGGTCGACGGCCCTCTGGAGTCTCGTGCATCATTACTAACTAACAATTACGCCATTTCCCTGGAAGGGTAGGCAGAGAGGATGGATCGCCACAATGCTCTGTCCTGGCATACCTCACGGGCTTTCTCTACATTCATACATCGTACCATGCACGCACGTCGATTATTCCGACTTCGAATGTGGCCGCCTTTTAGTGATTGATTAATTTGATCATGCCATGTTTTCCTCGATCGTCCTCGGCTTCTTTTTCCACTCACGCTGCTTGTGTACAAGCAGCGGACCATTCTACTCTCATTCATTCGTTCCATATGTCCAAACCATCTCAGGGATAAAAACTTAGGAATTCTTACTGGATCTATTCTCTCGATGTGATCCCTCCAGATTCGTCTTCTCTGTCTACTCCATCTCACTATGTCTTCAATTTTGCAGAATTTGCGAATTTTTACATTGGGTATCCTATATCTTAGGCTTCTCCCCAGAATAGGTCGCATTGTTCTCATTTCTGCTAGTCTTAAGAGATGTTTCGTTCTGACAGCTTGCTGATTTGCTTCGATTCCGTAAGTCATTATGGGCATGAGCATGTTTTATAAATTTTAGCTTTGCTTTCCACTAGCATATGCTTATTGTCCCAGACAGTGTCCCTAAGGCACCCAGAGATAACTGCTGCTTTTTAACATATTATTTTTAACATAATACATAGATCACTGCATCTAGATATTTCCCCACCCAGATATCTGAACTGGGTGTGGAGATATCTAGTTACAGCGATCCGTTTCTTGAACAGTAATATAAAATCCATATTATATTATTAGCACAAAGATTTATAAATAGACGTTTTCATTCGTATTAATAACGCCTAATAAGACGCTTTTACGAAAATACACTAATAAACACAACAAATCTGAAAAGGCAAATGAAATAATCAAATTAAAATAATAAATATTTTTTTGTATAAAATTACAGCATTAACGCTGGGAAAATAATATTATATAGTACATTAATAAATCCGAAATTTCGTTTGTTTTTTTCTCACTTTTATCCACTATTTGAGTTTACTTATCATTATATTATGTTTCGAATAATTGGACCTTTATTCTTGGAAAACTTTTTAAATTCAACAGCTTATACCGCACTTGCTATTCAGATAAATAAACAAAAAATCTGGTTTCATTTATAAATATACAAAAGATTATATTGTATTAAAGGTAAAGTTTAGATAACAAGTATCAAATGAATGTTAAATATAAAACCTCAATTTGTGGTAAAATAACAAAATGTGTATTGTTTTTGGCTTGTATTGTTTGTATGAATATCAAATGAAAAATAAACATTCGTACCAACACTGTAAAAAATCATATTTCATGGATCTTCTTCGTTCGACATTTCGAAGAGCGTAGCGTACCATGGAAGCGAAGCGTAGCGACTTAGCAATGCGTACGTTACCCAGCAAACTCAACCCTGATGAAGGAATCAAAATCAAAACGTCAGTCTAAAAAAGATGCTACGAGATGTAATGCAAAGAAATATAATTCCATCTATTATGGTGATTTTGCACACTCCAAAACACTGGCAAAAGAAGAATGAAAGTATAATAAATGCAGTAGAAATAAGATCTCTTAGACAAATGTGTGGATACTCTGTGTATGATAGAGTGTCGAATTAAAATATGTGAAAGCGATGCGAATGATAGTGTTATAAACAAAATAATGAAAGGATCATTAAGATAGTTTGGACAAATAGAAAGAATGAATGAAGAACAAAATAATGAAATGATCATTAAGATGGTTTGGACATATGGAAATAATGAATGAAGAAACAATGGTAAAAAATATATATAATATATATATATATATAAACGATGTAAACGGAATCAGAAATAGAGTAAGACCGGGGAAAAGGTGGCACTATCAAATAAATCAAATATTGAATGTCGGCCATGTGAGGAGTCAGAGAAATCGACGCGCGTGCATGACACAATGTATGAATGTTGAGGAATCGAGAGAAATATGTCAGGAAAGAAAAGTGTGGCAGTCCATTCTTTCTGCTTACCACTTCGGGGAGACGTTGTGATGGTTAGTTAGTTTTTTTTCCAAAAAAACTTTTCTCACAATCAAATTATTTTTTGTTATTATTTAAAATACACGAATAAACAAAAATAAGAAGTGAATAGAGTACGAATGAAAGTGTTATGAATAAAATAATGATAGGAACATTAAGATGGTTTGGACACGATAGTGGAAAGAATGGTAAAAAGTACATGTTAACGAACTTATTGAATGCTTAGGCATTAACACTGGAATTCCATAGTAATAAACTTAGGAAATTGGAAATTAATTTGTTTAATCCACTAAATATAATAATATTAATATAATAATTAGTGGATTAAACAAATTTATTTCCAATTTTCTAAGTATATTACATGTTAACGATGTTAATGAAATAAGAAATAGAGAAAAATCGAGGAAATCAAATTAATCAAGTATTGGACGACACGATTTATTAATGTTGAGGAAGCGAGAGAGTATATCAGGAAAGAACAGCGTGGCAGTCCATATTTGGTGGTAAGTTAGTTAGTTAAATAACGTGATAACTATTTAACTATTTTTGGTTAAATATTTTACAGAATTTATTTTTTTTGTATACAAATACTGGATTTTTACCCATTGTGGGTTAATCATTTTTTAAGGATTTACAAATTATCTGAATAGATGGCGCTACTGTAGATGGACCTACCAACAGTGAAGTTACTAAAAAATATTAACATTTATACAAGTTCCAAAAATTTGTCAGATGTGGTGTCGTAATAAGGGCGGAACGGTACATGTTGTTAAACATTAAGTGATCGCTTAATCCAACCAATGACTACCATATTCTGTTTCCAAATAATTTACATCTTCGTCTCTATTGAGATACAATTAATCCTTAAATATGTTACAAATTGAATGGTTGATTATTTATAAATAAGTGAATGCTTATTATACTCGCAATCATTATTTTCGACAATGGCTTACAAAACCTTCTTATTAGGTTAATCTACGAAATCTCATATTAAAATATTCCACTATACCTTTGAGGGTCTATCTTCCTATTATTACATAGACATACGAGAAGCTCTTCGTATAAGTTTAGATGGCAAAATTAAGCCTTTGATTAAACCCTCTTAGGATATTTTGGCAAAAGGTGAAAATTGGATTCGTATAACAGCAAGAGTCAATATCTAAAACCGACCCATTCCCAGCCAAGATCCGCCTCCTTTAATATATGGATATCGCAAGGATTTCCAAACTCTCTTAATTTATGCAAGTGCTTTAGTATCTCTTATAAATTAATTGAGGAGTTTGTTCGTTTGGAAAAACTTATCTAAAGCTTTAGCCCGAAGATCAGCATGGAAAGCTTTATAAATAACACATTAGCCAAGAAATTCATGAATTTTATTAATCCTATTTCCATAAGTTACCATTAGTTTTCTACGATATTCAACATTTTGCATATTGTAATAGAAAGACTCATTCAAATTTTTCATTTTGAATGGTCTTAATGATTTCTTTTATATTTGCTTTTACCTTGTGTTGCGGATTCTCATTTGAATAAATAGAAACCACTTTTTATGTTCACAGCACCTTTTATGCAGACATGTTTCGGTCCTTATTCGGTTCCTCTTCGATGCACAAATTTCAAAAATAAATTAAAAAAGAATCCTTTCTTTTATATAATACTAGAAAGGGAGGTGAAGTTAGGTCATCTGATTTAGATCGGAGGGGGAATAAAGGAAACATTTTGAACATGGGAATTAAATTTAAATTTAATTCCCATGTTCAAAATTCCCATGTTATTTATAATATTATCTAAATAGTGATTAAACAGTTTTTTTGTGTATTTGGTATACAACCATTTTATTTTTGAGAATGAGGGCCTACCGGTTTAGTTCTATGCGAGTTTCCTCAGGGCTTTATACATATTAAAAATTAAACTTCGAGGTACAAAATTTATATGAAATACGAAAAAGTTGGGTTTTCTGCTTAGATCTGAAATCCGTCGGATCATTTATGCATCTGAGGTGTGAAGGGAGATTGTTCCAAGCTGATGGACCGGCTACTGCAAACGCTCGATCCCCGAAATTTGTACTAAGGCAACGCTTCGGCTCAACCAATATTCTTATTGCCGAGGAGTTCACCGAGCGAATGTGGATTTTCTTGTATTTAGGCTGTCCGTTATACATGGTGTGCATCCATTATACATGGTATACATAATACATGGGTGTGCATGTCCATTATACATGGTATACATTATGTGCATTATGTACCTATGTATGTGCATTATGTACATTATGGTATATATGGTGTGCATATCCATTATACATGGTATACATTATACATGGGTGGCATGACCAAATTAATAAAATATTAAAGGTTGGTCATGTCAGAAGCCGGAAGAATCGACGTGCGTGTATGACTTGATGTATGAATGTGGAGGAAGCTAGAGAGGTGTGCCAGGATAGAGTAGTGTGGTGATGGTTTGTTGTTGTTGTTATACAGAGTTCAGATATATAACTTGGTGCCATTCCATGTAGCGCTTTGAAGACTGTCCAGCAGAGTTTATACTGGATTCTTTCTGGACTTTTAAGCCAGTGAAGTTCCTATAAGTAATAAGTAATTATTTTCAAGTAGTATCATAGGTTTCACTTTTTATCACACGACAATCAAGCGGCTAAAAAAATACTTCCTTATACGTTAATAAACATATATGCAATTTAATCGTACAAAGGTAGAGTGTGAGGTTATTGCTCGATAAACAAAGGGTTGATATCTGATGAAATATTCCATTCATTTTATTAATTTGTTTGTGCAACCAGTTTGTCTTGCCTGGCAATCGTTAAAAACGATGTTTATGTGAGCTAAAATTAATCTGGTCAATATTTACATCAAAATTGTCCAATAAATTTAGTAGATATGCTATCGAAGAATGTGCACAAGAATCAGTGTCAAATTATCCTGCATATTTATGTGAAAAAGGGGTGCGCCCTTCCGATCAAACATCGTCTAATTAACTTCCATGGAACACGCAATCCGACTGTATCACTTCAATCAGGAAGAGCGCGTTGAGAATATTTTCCAACGTTCATTTATTTTGAATTTAAAACCGGCTATCACTTATCGTTACGGCGAAGTATGCTTATACGAGTATGACATAACGTACATATCTCGATATTTTCTTCCTGTTTTATCTCCAATATTTAATTATATGTTACAAGCGCGCACAGAAATAAATTCGAGATTGTGTTTAAATGCCTAATTAAGCTTAACTAGTTCAGCACATTTAACAGTGAAATTTACTGATTTATTTATTTGACATCTCAAAAAAGTTGATTTAATTAGGAAAAATATACTTCTTCTTCCTCAGCCATCTCTTTACTGTTGGATATAGGCCTCATCCATTTTCTTCTACTCCACACAATCTTGGGCTTTTCTTTGCCACATTCTACCCGCGACAGGGATAATGTCGTCGGCCCATCTTTTTTGGGGTCGGCCCACTCTTCTTTTTCTATCCCATGGTCTCCATTTGAGGACTCTGGGTGCCCATCGCTCTGTACCCTGTCTGGCGACGTGACCTGCCCACTGCCAATTCTGCTTAGCGATAAGGTCCATTATGTCTATGACTTTTGTTCGGCGTTTAATTACTTCATTTCTTATTTTGTCTTTTAGACACACTCCTAACATTTGTCTTTCCATGGACCTATGCGCACATTTTAGTTTATGTACTGTATTGGCAGTTAACGTAATGGTTTCCAGACCATAAGTGATCACGGGAAGGATACACGAGGAGGATACACCGGGAGGATACATTCGTTTTATGTATATAATATTAATATAACTTATGGGTTAATGCCTAGAGACGGCGATGAGGTCCGCCGCCCATCACGTCGCTTTTCCCGCGGGGGCGAACATAGGAGAGTGGAGTGCCGCATCGGTACTTGGAACATTAGATGAGGTATGGAAGGGAAGTTAAATGAATAGGTCCTTAAGAGGTATGTGTGGTAGAACGATGTACGACAAAATCTCAAAGCTGATATTAGAAAGGAATGTAGAGCGAAAGATGGTATTATGAACAAAATTATGAAATATAATATAATTATGAAAAGGATCGCTGTGATAGTTCAAACATATGGAGCGCATGGGTGAAGAAAGAATGGTTTAAACGTTAACGATGTAAATGGAGTACGGAGTCGAGGTAGACCAAGGAAAACATAGCAAGACCAAATTTTAAAAGATAGTCATGTTAGAAGCCGGAAGAATCGAAGTGCGTGTATGACTCGCAATATGAATGTATTGCAAATTATGTATTTATTCCCAGGTATCTCAGAATAGAGTAATGTGGCGGTCCATTCTCTCTGTCTACCCCTGCGGGGAAACGGCGTGATGGTTTGTTTGTTTGTAATATTTTTTTTATTTGGTTATTGATTTAGTGTTTTCAATAGAAAAGATAAACAATATAATACAAATACACAATCCCATCATTTTGTTTTTAAATAATTGTATCTCACGTATTACTTATTTTCGACACTTCTCCTACTTTCTTTTCAGCCATTGTTACTTCACTGCTAGATATAGGCCTCTGCTAAACTTTTTATATTAATTTATATTGGGCTATCTGTTGCCACCCACGACCCATCAGTTATATAATATCATCCGTCCACCTTTTTGTTGCCTTCCTATGCCTCTTTTGTCGTTCCACCTGAGCTTGTCCAATCTCGCTACATGCCCCGCCCACTGCCATTTTAGATTTGCTGTTCTTTCTGTGATATCGGTAATTCCTCATTTCTAATTTTATCACAGATACCGACGCCCAACATTTGTCTTTTCATTGCTCACTGAACACACTTAATCCTTTGTAAGCTTCTAGCAGTAAAGGACATAGTTTCCGGGCCATATTTTGTCACTGGCAAGACATAGACTTTAGTTTTCAGGCTTAAAGCACCCCTTTATTTCTAAGTATATATCTTAATTTGGCGAAAGCAGTTAATTGCTTAAATTATTATGAATTATTACTCTACAATAGTGTTCTTCTACCGACCCTTATGTATGGAAGCGAAGCATGGAACTCGCAAAATAAATATGAAAGTAGAATAAATGCAGTAGAAATGAGATCTCTTAGACGAATGTGTGCATACTCTGTGTATGATAGAGTGTCGACTGAAAATATAAGAAGTGAATGCGGTGCGAATGATGGTGCTATGAACAAAATAATAAAAGGATCATTAAGATGGTTTGGACACATGGAAAGAATGAATGAAGAAAGAATGGTAAAAAAATTATATGTTAACGATGTAAATGGAACCAGAAATAGAGGAATCAGGTGGCCCGATCAAATAAATCAAATATTGAATGTCGGCCATGTGAGGAGTCAGAGAAATCGACGCGCGTGCATGACACGATGTATGAATGTTGAGGAAGCAAGAGAAATATGTCAGGAAAGAAAAGTGTGGCAGTCCATTCTTTCTGCCTACTCCTTCGGGGAGATGGCGTGATGGTTAGTGAGTTAGTTAGTTATTATTACTCTTCAGTTTTAGTTATCGGAGAACTATTTTTTTAAGAGCTTTGCGTTTAATAAGATCTTACGAGGGAGCTCTATAAGCAAACTGCCTCATAAAAAAATGAGGACCGAATCAAATATTTGTGATATCCTCTTGGTTGCTTATTATTTATTAGTTCTGTGAAATCTATGGAAGTATTGCAAATTATGTATTTATTCACTCACCCAGCAACCCTTTATAAACGCTTTGAAATAAGTCGTCTGGCTTCTATTAGCCCATTTTCCCTAGAGATAGAATCTAGACTTATTAAAATCCTATACGCGTCGACGCCGCTTGGAATCGGACCTATAGAAATACTAAGACCGCCTCACACAGACAATGCGATGGCTGAACTAAGCGTTAAAGCGTGTTGAAAAGCACAGAGCGATGGATCGTAGCAGTCGACCGACTGTGTCAGCCTAGTAAGATAGTATATATCGTTAATCGGTTTAATAAACTTCGTTATAAGATTCACTGAATTAGGATACACTGAATTTTTGGTACATATTGTGGCGGTATCCTGAAAAAGCACCAGTCTCCCACTTAATTTTGTGACAGGTGATAACCTTTTTACCGCTGAAAGAGTATTTTTAAATATTTTTTGTGAATGTATACTAATACTTGTATACGAATACTGGATTTCACCCACCGTGGGTGAAATCATGATTTAATTGTATCTCAATAGAGACGAAGATGCAAATTGGAAACTGAATATGGTTGATCAAGGTGTTTACAGGACTTATGACCTGTCATTGGTTGGGTTAAGCGCACGCTTTATGTAATCACAACATTCCCCATTCCACGTTTTTCTTTATGACCATGTAAGACAATTTTTTGGAAGTTGTATATATGTTACAAATCTATGCCTAATTTTACATGTCAGTTTTAATGTGCCATCTATGAAGATTTTGATTACATATGTTTTTCTTTTTAAGATTACTCTATATAATCCACATACTAACGCCATCTATGGATATTTGTCTTACATATTTGTCTTAGATGTTTGTCTTACATGGTCATAAAGAAGAATGTGGAATAGGGAATGTTGTAATTACATAAAGCGTGCGCTTAACCCAACCAATGACAGGTCATAAGTCCTGTAAACACTTTGATCAACCATATTCAGTTTCCAATTTGCATCTTCGTCTCTATTGAGATACAATTAAATCAAGTATTATTAAAGATTAATTCTTCAAATCAATCAAATCAAATCAGTTTATTCTCTCAAAAGATGACGACCTTCGTGGCAGATTGGTAAGAGCTCTGACATCCATAACGAAGGTCCCGGGTTCGATTCCGGCGATGGCAGTGTGATTGTCACACTGTCTTTGGTCTGGTGTAGAATTCACGTGACAATCAAATGGGGATAGATTGGCTACCTATCACATGTCACGAGAATCAATATAATAGGTAAAAAATAAATTGTATACAGTAATTGGGTTCAAACGGCATACATAAATAATACATAAAATACATAAAATAATAAACAAAAAGATATTACAAACAATAATAATAGTTTAAGGCATCTATTGAGAACAGGTGAAACATAAAAAATATATAATACCAGGAACGCATGAGAGATGGTTCGACATTAGGAATACAAGATACTCAAAGTCAAGAGTATTTGTCTTCTTAACGTACTTTCAATTAAAAAAGACGTCGATCTTCGAAGCGATCATGTTCAGCAGTTTTATTGCTCTCCCCACCGGCATCACCAGAGGCCAGTTGGTTCTGCATGCTGGGAGATAAAACAGTATCTGGAACATAAAGATGGATAGCCTCCAAGATAACGGAGTTCTCAAAGAATCCCCTGTTAGTCTGAAGTCTATTCTTGGCCACGGAGAGGCCTTTGTCCAGCAGTGGACTACATCAGCTGTTCAAGTAAGTAATGTTTTACAAACATTTCTTCTTGTTAACTAACTAACTAACAAATTAACTTACCATCACGCCGTCTCCCCGGAGGGGTAGGCAGAAAGAATGGAACGCCACACTGTTCTGTGCTGACATACTTCTCTCGATTCCTCTACATTCATACATCTTGTCATGCACGCACGTCGATTTTTCCGACTCCTCACGTGACCGACATTCAATATTTGATTGATTTGATCGTGCCACGTTTTCCTCGGCCTTCCTCTATTTCTAGCTCAGTTCACGCCGTTTAAATATACCTTCTTTACCATTCTGTCTTCACTCATTCTTTCCATGTGTCCAAATCATCTTAATGACCCTTTCCTTATTTTGTTCATAACACTTTTATTCGCACCACATTCACTTCTCATACTTGCATTTGTCACACTATCATATACAGATTTGCTACACATTCGTCTAAGAGATCTTATCTTATTCTTCTTGTTAAGTTGTTGTAACCCGCTATATATAATTCAGTTATAATATTGCACTTTCCAAACAAAAAATTTTACCCTACAGACCGTGACGTAATAGCTGGCCGAAATGGGAGCCGCTGAATTTCCCGCTACTTCTCCGGAGCCGTAACAATCAAAAGCTTTTAGAAAGAACATAAAATGGGTCAGTACGGAAGACGACCGACACATTGTTCGGTGCATGAAAACTTTTACCGCGAAACCGTGCCGAGTCGTAAAAATTTTATGACCGTTTTATTCAAAAGATAGTGAATATCAGACCAAACACGACACGCTGTGTATGTATGTACCTATTAAATGTATAGTGGCTTGATATAAAATCAAAAGTGTAAGTAGGAATCTTCTTCTTCAAGTGCCCTGTCGGGTCCCCCCAACGTTGAATCTTTGAATTGAAATCTGAAAGCTTATTTGAAAAACCTTTAAAATTTTACCAATAATTGTAGTCAAATAATTATTATATTATATAATCTCATGTTTTCATTTTGACTTCAGTCGGAGGGTAAGAATGTACCTACATATACCATGGTAAGTGAAATCAAAGTTATTTGATTTCTCTAAACCTTACTATTTTATAATATGTAAGAAAATATTATTTATGAATTAGATGATTTTTCTTCCTTAAATGACATCTCCAGCAAAAAAAAAATTTTTTTTGAAGCTGTTTCCAAGAAATTATTGAAAATATTAAATATCTCGTATAAATAATCCAAAATATTAAAACTTGGACTTAAACTTAGATCTTCTGGCATACAGAGGTGAGATAATGTGGTTATTCTACTTACGGCTGATGTAAAAATTGTTGAAAAGGTGATATGGTGGGTTTTTAATTAATGCGAAAGCTTGATACATGTGGCCGGGAGCGTTCCTCTAAAAAAGGATAGTTTTTTAACACTTGTAGCAGCTCCCAGTGTTCGGGTTGGACTTTGAGAGGGTTTTTATTATAGGGTACGAATCAAAAGGCGAAAGATTTATTCGTATTGAATAAAAAAAGTTGTGCGTATATAATATACTTGTGCGTCCTCGCCCAATTCCGCATTTGTCTCTTCTGTCCCTACTTTCATTTCCCGCAGTCATGTGTCCATGAGTCTGCTTCCCTATAATCCCGTGTCCCTTTTTGTATGTTGTTTTGGCATATTTTAAATATAATTTTGTACTTTGCATGTATGGCTGGATATAGAGGAAAATAGGAGTAGAATAAATGTGGTCTGGGTCCCCCATTACTTCTTATATATAATTTTTCTAACGAAAGTCCCGCTTGGACGAGGAACGGACCTAGGGATTGAATAACCGAAGTTGACGAAGGCACCGTTTGCCTATAACAGCTTCGGTAAGCGGTGAGAATTCTATATGAGAATTCTATATGTAAAAGGAGTCCTTCGTAAAAAAAAGCGTCCGGCAAATGTCTGATTGTATCTGTCTTTGGGATTCCGGATTAAAGGTCAAGTTTGTGATCCTTTCGAGCGATCTTAAGATATAAAGAGTTTGAAAAACTAGTAAATTTTTGACATATAACTAATAACTCTCAAGTCAGAGTCGACGTCGGGGGACCTGACTAGACACATGAAGAAGAAGACTAAATTAACCTTACTAAGGAGCATGGATTGAGCATGGATCTGGATAATTAAGTAGCTAGAGATGCATCAATGTATACATTCCAATGTTTTAACTTTATCTTAGTTTATGAGCCATTAGAGACATTTATTGTCAGTCTCGAAGTTTAAGTTACATCTTAGTTAATATTCTATTTCCAAATGGGAATTGTAATTACCGACTATAACAAGTTAACGGTATCAAAAAGCCAGTTGGCGTTTTATACAATTTTACCTACAAATGATACATTGGTGTTTTACTCTGAAAACTTAAAGTAGTTTATATGTTACAATAATTGCTCGAATTCCTAATAAACTATTTTTTTTTATATTTCCGTAAAAAAGTCAACAATTTGAAAGCTGGTCTTAAAAAAATCTGAAATTTGAAGAAGAAATCCTTGTATCAGATTAAATTTGATATTTTATAGAATAAGAAAAATAAATCCCACTTCTTCGAATAATGATTAGATGGTAAATATAATATTTTGTCCATTTGAAAACTGAAACGTTATACCATGTTTAAAAAAAAAAATCCACAAGAAAATTAAACATCCAAGAAAAGTAGTTTTTTTTTCTTACAGATAATTATGATTTAATTTGACAAAGTGAAGAGGAATAATATCATACAATATTTATAAAACAACAAAAAAACGTCAGAATTTATCGTGTTTCATTTTCAATCCCAAATATAAATTTAACGATAGTACCAAATCCAATAAAAGATCTATGGAAAACGTAAACACTCAAAAAGTTATCTTGTTTCAAAGCATTACTACCATAAACCTGGTTTCAGACGTGTTATTCACAATTTAGTGAGGCTTTCATAAGTTATGGCACGTTAAATATCTGTGAAGTTTTACTGGCAACCAAGATATACCATATAGTCCCAGCGGTATCAAAAACACGTTTATACCACTATTTACCGACCAGGATCTAAATCAACCTGCGTTAAATTTTACGAAGAATTCTCGGAACTGCTACAATTCGCGGCCAGCCTCTCTGAACATTGGATGATTGTTGGAGACATCAATATCCGATTAGAGAGAACCTCATCGTCTAGTGATAAATTCCTAGACATGATGGAATGCTATGGGTCCAAGCAATGGGTTACCTAGCCAACACATACCGCAGGTGGATTACTGGATATCCTCATCTCCAACAAAAATGCTGTTAACACTCCGGCAAGTGTTATAGATATTGGACTCTCGGACCACAAAATGATTCGTACGGAGATCCCTTTCCATCCACCACGACCCGTGTTTCAAACTTTCACTTCACGTACATGGCGCTCTTTCAATTTTGAAAAATTTGAAAGAGACTTGATGAACTCACATGTTTGTGAAAAATATAATAACAATACCCTCGAAATGTCATTAGATGAATTAGTTCAAACCTACTACAATGTTTTTACTTCTCTTCTCGACAAGCATGCTCCACATTCGACAAAAACACTCCGGGTGCGAGTGTCTAATGCATGGTTTGATGAAGAATGTCGTAGAAACAAGAGACTAATGCGTAGGTTTGAACGTATGTACCGAAACACAGGCCTAAGCTCTTCAAGAGAAGCCTGGGTGAGATCGCAGAATTCTTTTAGAGACCTGATCAAGAAGAAAAGATCGGAGTACTGGAAATGTAAAATTGAATCGGAAAAGGAAAATCCCCGACATCTATGGAATTCCGTTAAATCAGTACTCGGAAATAATCAACAAGAAAAGGCCTCTACCAAGTTATCTCCTCAGGACTTCGCCCAATTCTTTGAAGATAAAATCGCTGTGATTCGTGCAACGACTTCATCTACAACACCACCAACTTTCACGACATATGAGGGAAAACTTCTAACTAAATTTAATATCACAACACCTCAAGAAGTGATTAAACTTATCTTAAACGCACCTAATAAACAATGTTCGCTTGATCCAATTCCGACATGGCTTCTCAAGAGATGCTGTCACCATGTTGCTCCATTTTTAGTCAAAATTTTTAACAAATCTCTTCTAACAGGACAAGTCCCCTTTTTGCTCAAGAAAGCTATTGTTTCTCCCATATTAAAAAAACCTCAACTAGATTCCGAAAATCTTAGTAACTTCCGGCCCGTCTCAAATCTACCTTTCATCTCTAAAGTTCTTGAAAAAATTGTAGCCTCCCAAATTTCTAATCACCTTTCGACAAATAATATTTTGTCTAAATTACAATCCGCCTACAGACGTTTCCATTCAACGGAGACGGGATTGCTTAGAGTCATGTCAGATTTAGTACTGGCAAACGAATCGGGCAAATTGGCACTGCTCTCCCTTCTGGACATGAGCGCTGCGTTTGACACAATTGATCACTCATATCTTATCCAACGATTAGCGATCACGTATGGTTTTAGAGGTAATGCCATAGACTGGCTAAATTCATATCTGTCGGATCGTTCACAAGCTGTGCAGCTAGCAGGTAAAAAATCCTCATTTACTAATATCCAATCTGGTGTGCCACAAGGCTCTGTTTTAGGACCCCTTTTATTTATCATGTTTACAAATGACGTTGCCAAAATAATAGAATCCTTTGGCCTCCTCTCACATTGCTATGCTGATGATCAGCAACTTTATTTTTTCTGCAACCCTGATGACACCAAACATCTTACGTCAACAACTGTCAACTGCATTGATGCCATATCCAGATGGATGGCATCAAACAAACTTAAACTAAATCCATCCAAAACGGAATTTCTCTGGACTTCTTCCGCAAAGCGCCAACATCTCATCGATCATTCCTCAATTTCAACAGCTGACAATGATATCGTTCCCAAAAACTCCACAAAGCTTCTTGGTGTTTATCTTGACGCAAATCTGTCTCTAAAATCCCAAATTAATAACACGGTCAGCGCTAGTTTCTTCCACCTAAGACGATTAAAATCCGTCAAAAGGAGTATTCCCCACGACACTTTCAAAACTCTTGTAAATTCCTTCGTTGTGTCACGACTTGATTATTGTAATGGAATTTATGCAAACATTCCAAAACAACAAATAAACAAACTTCAATCTGCGTTCAATGCAGCAGCAAGGCTCATTAAAGGCATTCCAAAAAAGTCTCATATAACACAACATCTCAAAGAACTTCACTGGCTTAAAAGTCCAGAAAGAATCCAGTATAAACTCTGCTGGACAGTCTTCAAAGCGCTACATGGAATGGCACCAAGTTATATATCTGAACTCTGTATAACGGACAGCCTAAATTCACGGAAATCCACACTTCGCTCGGCGAACTCCTCAGCAATAGGAAGATTAGTTGAGCCGAAGCGTTGCCCCAGTACAAATTTCGGGGATCGAGCGTTCGCGGTAGCCGGTCCATCAGCTTGGAACAATCTCCCTTCACACCTTAGATGCATAAATGATCCGACAGATTTCAGATCTAAATTGAAAACCCATCTTTTTCATATTTCATACCCAATTTAAACATTTATACTTTGTTCTACTATACTTTCAAACCGATCGTTTTTTAAGCGGTCACATTTAGATTTTTAAGATTTAAAACACGTCTTAATGCGCCCTTGAGGTGATTACATCACAAAAACGGCGCTTTAAAAGTTAGCATATTATTATTATTTATTATTATTATACGTACAAAATTTTACCTCGGGAATATTCTATTTTTAAATTTTTTTTTGAAATTGACACTTATCACGTTTTAAATTTAATGAAATAAAAAATAGCTTATTTATTTCGTATGAAGCACTTTATTTGTGGTGTGGTATTATAAAATATATTATTAATACACTTTTAATTTGTTTTATACCACTTTATTTTTTATCAACCAACCGGTTTCGCTACCGCCGGAGCTTTGTTGGGGTTGTAAAAGACACTAGAAACAACAAAAAACCATCACGCCGTTTCACCGCAGGGGTAGGTTGAGAAAATGGTCCGCCACACTACTCTATCCTGACATGCCTCTCTAGCTTCCTCTACATTCATACAGCGAATCATACACGCACGTCGATTCTTCTGGCTTCTAACATGACCAAATTTAAAATTTGATTCATTTACTCATGCTATGGTTTACTTAGTCTATCTCGACTCCGTACTCCATTTACATCGTTAACTTATACTTTTTTAACCATTCTTTTTTCACCCATGCGCTCCATATGTCCGAACCAATGGCAACACAGTGATCCTTTCATTATTTTGTTCATAATACTTAAATAGAGTGGTTTATAAACAATTTTAAAGTGTATTAATATTTAACCATTTATTTCACATGAATTGTATTTAAAATAAAGTTAAATGCGTGCGTGTTACGGTGTATGAATATAAAGGAAGCTCGATAGGTATGTCAGGACAGAGCAGTGTGGGGGTCTACCCTTTCTATGTACCTATCCCTTCGGAGAAACGGCGTAAATAGTTAGTTAGTTTATTTTAGTTCTACAACAAAAACAAACAAATATACACACTAGTGAACATCACCCTTCTTCGGTATATGAACTTGTTATCTTTAAATTTACACAGAAGAAGAAGTTCACGTAAAGTTTATTATTCTAGTTATTTTCTTCTTATATGTCTGATGACCTGATGTTCGTTGCATCTGTGTCGTCATTTATATTATTGTATAATAGTATTATATTATCGGTGGTCGCCAACGTGGTCTAGAACCCTCTGTAAGATTATCTTTGGAATCTTATTTTCTGGCATTTGGGAGATATGCTCTCTCCAGTTGCTTCTCCTTAAGCACCCCCATACAGTTATGTGTTCAGCCACGCAATATTTTTTTTAATTCTACATTTCTTCTGCACTTCATTAAATGTATCTGTTTTATAAGTAGATACTACAATAAATAATTACATATTATAAATAACATGTTCGTTTCTTTACATATAGCTTATTCTATATAACGCAAATGCGAATAAACAAAAATTAAATCCGGATGGTATTCTGAGCAAAACAGCTGGACTTTTGAATGAATCTAGAGATTTGAGATCGAGCCTAAACTCAAACCAATTATCTTTGTTATTTTCTTCCCATATTCGAGATTGTATGTTCGCATAAATACTAATTCGATTGAAATCCTTATTTTATTAAATATATTTAAAGTATTGGCATTCGGGAGATGCCTATTGGTGGCGATGAGGTTCGCAACCCATCACACCGCGTCTCCCGCAGGGCGAAAAGAGAAGGATGGAGTGCCGCATCGGTTAAAGTGTGACAGTCCATTCTTTCTGCCTACCCTTTCGGGGAGACGGCGTGATGGTTAGTTAGTTAGTTATTTAAAGTAATTAAATGAGAAGGGAGATTTGCGAGGCCGAGGATATCGTTAGCTGGGGAAGGCAAATGAGAAAGGTACTAGTATGCACACGTGCGGAGAATTTATCTAGACTCCCCCTCATTGTGTTGTGCGGCCAACCCTGAGCTAGACGACCCCCGAGCAGACCACCAAAGAGATAGATCGATAGCTGGGAGTCGACCTCGCAGGAAGCTAATTCCAAACAGGCCACGAGGCCTACAGTAAGGAAACGAAGAAGAAGAAAAAATATGTTTTACGGTCGCCTCTATAATGACTAAGTTTTAAGGAAGACAGATAGGGATGGTTTGGCCATATCATGGGCCGCAGAATATAACCGCATTAGAATGTCTGCTCTTCAAAGCTCAATGGTCCAAAAGGGTAGAAAACGGCCATTGGCGACATGGGGGTCTTATATAGAGGTCACTCAAGAAACGTGGACTCAACAGAGAGCTGAATTACGAGTCTTATTAGGAGGAAAAAAAATAGGAAGGAAAAAATCATCGAACATTTATTTAAAAAATAAGGTTAATAAATAAATTTTGAATAATTTGAAAGTCTTTATAATTGAGCATTTATTTTTTTCACTTTTAATTTGTCAATACACCACTTAAGCTTTATCCGGAACAAATAAGAACCTAGAAAAGCTCTGACCGGAGGGAAACCGGTTGGTTGCACCAAAATAAAGTTGTGTAAAAACAAATTTAAAATGTATTAATATTATATTAATTAATGCTACACCACAAATGAAATGCTTCATACAAAAGTATTTATTTTTTCGTTTACTTGAAATTGTTATAACTAAACAGTATTTTTCTGACAATATAATTTAATAAAATACATACTTTTGAATTTGTTTAAAAAACTAGGTATTTTCATTCAAGTCAAATTAAGCATCGTTTAGACACATTAATCACCAATAAAGCGAGAACAGTGGTTCCTTTTAAATAATTATTATCCAAAATATTGATGTGTTAATAACTTTTCAATGTACAAGAATATTGTCCTGATTTTTTATTTGTCAAAATTTAATTTTATATGAAAACAAAGTGAGTTGTCTTGTAAATGGAAAATTTAAGCTTTTTTAAGACTTCCGAATCTTTTGAGACTTGCTTATTCATGTAAAAGGAGACGGAAATTCTCTAAATTTACCTGTTAAATCTTAGTATTAAAGTTAGTTTCAATAATTCGATAACAATGTAAAAAGTATCGAGGGAAGCTAGACAACATAAAAGGGGCAAAGTGGTTCTGAATGGAAAAGAAAAACCAATTTTGGAAAACTCTATTCTTTGGTAAATATCTCCGCACTATTAAAAGCTCTTTGAAGTTCGCTGAAAATAGCTCCAGCGCTTATTATTAAATATTATTTTTTAAAACCCAACGAATTTACGATACCGACAGACGGCTGCAATCTATCCAACCGGTTACACAATTGAATAAACAAGCACAGTATTTTTAATGTTACTAGTATATGTACATTTATTTCTTAATTATTATAAGTAAATTCCCTACGAGATATAAATAAAAACATAAACATTGTAATTGCTTTTATTCTAACAAAATAAATCCGTTCGTAACGGTGCTATATGCATACAAGCCATACTAAAAAATGAGAATTAATTGAATCTCAATAGAGACGAAGATGTTAATTGTATTTTTTTATTTTGGAAACGGAATATGGTAGTCGAGGCGTTTGCAAGACTTATAACCTGTCATTGGTTGGGTTAAGCGATCGCTTTATGTTAACAACATTCCCCATTCCGCCCTTCTTACGACCACCACGTCTGACAAAATTTTGAAAGATATAAAATATAAAAAATATAAAAAGTATATATGCTACTATGTTGAGACACACTTCACATTTTAGGTCAATCTACACTAGCGCCATCTATTAAGAATATATGTAAACATTAAGCAGAAAATCTTTATTAATGCAATGTGAAAGGCTTCGCAACTATCATACATTGCTAGACAACGCCTGGAGATCCAATCTCCAATTTTTATCTTTTAAAAATTTGTCAGACGTGGTGGTCGTAAAAAGAGCGGAATGGGGAATGTTGTTTATATAAAGCGATCGCTTAACCCAACCAATGACAGGTCATAAGTCCTGTAAACGCCTCGACTACCATATTCTGTTTCCAAAAAAAAAATATCAATTTATATCTTCGTCTCTATTGAGATACAATTAATCTATAAAAATGATTAACCCGCAATGGGTAAAATCCCGTATTTGTCTACAAGTATTTGTATACATTCAAAAAACAAATTAAAAAATGAGAGTTTGAAATTAAAATAATATCTTTTAAAATGGATACACACTGTTTTATCTTGATATACTTCTTGAACTTTCTCTATATTCATACACCGTAACATGCACTCTTCGATTTTCCGGACTTCGAATGTGCCCACATTTTAGTAATTGATTAATTTGATCATGTCATTTTTTCCTCGGTCGTTCTCAGCTTATTTTCCCATACACGCTGCTTGCATACAACTTTTTAAACAATATTTTCTCATCTTATCCATCAAAATGAACCATTTTTTAATTTAACTAACGATACAATTATCTGCCTTACATTCCTGCCTTATTTTGTCGTTCGGTATTCAATCATTAAAAATTTCCCATACATAAATCTCAGTAATTTCGTGTTTACACTCACAATTTTTTATTATCAACGCTATTAATGTTTTCAACAATATCTAACTAGATATGGATATTGATTGCTTCTATTTGCGCTGAATAATGAGCAAGAAAAGTGGGAGTTTCTATTTATTGGGAGAGTTTTTTTTTAAGAATTTGGTTGGTCATCTGGAAAGATTTTTTTTTTAATTTGTATGAAACTGGCTGTTGGTGACGTTAAGATAAGTATTTATGAATTTTTTTGACGTTTCTAAATTGATTAAGCAAAACTTTTAATTTAAAAATTCTTGACAATGCTTTAATCTAAGAAGTGAATAATGATTCGTAAAATTCATTAAACTAATCATTAATTTGATTTATAGATTGATCATAACACGAATACAATACTTAAATAATAATAATTATTTTTTATTTAAAAAAGGATCCCTTAGATGGTTTGAATATTTTGAACGAATGCACGGGGGAAGAATGGTTACAATGTTGTATACGAGCCCGGTGAGTAGAAAAAGAAGCCGTGGAAGACCAAGAAAACTATGGTATGATCATATTAATCAAATAGGCGGCCACTTTCGAAGTCGGAAAAATCGACGAGAGTGTATGTTACGATGTATGAATGTAGGTGAATCTAGAGAGGTCTGTCAGAACAGAGCGGTATGGTGGTCCATCTTCTCTGCCTACCCCTCCGGAAAAATGGCGTATTGGTACGTTAGTTTACATTTTTAAAAATATGTAAGTTTACATATTTGCACACACTGTGTATTTATATTTTTTTAATAAAAAAATATTTAAGCTAGCATCGTTTATACATTTGCGCTTAGTCAGGAAATAAATTATTTATGAAGAATGCTTCGAGAGCAGATTTCGTACATATGTACTGCGGAAAAATAGCATGAACATCACAATCTTGATAACATGTAATAAGTTATAGTGGCTACATACATATTTTTTCATTCATAAATATATATGTATACGTAAGTAAACCCAAACTTCATCTCGTAAATTCCTATCAGTTACATATGAAACACTGAAGTAACTTTATTAACTTATTATGAAACGAGAGCACACAATTTTTAATAATATATTTTATTTCTTCAATAATCTCCATCACTTTGTGTGTGGATTATATTAATAACTTTGAAGGAACATTTTGTTATCGCGATTTTTTATTTATTTTTTCTGTTGTCTTTTTATTTAATTCCGATTTAAAATTTCAAAATAAACCAATAATTGTGTTTTTACTATCATCAGTAGATCAATATGCAATAATTAAATTTTATCTTAAGAAAATCTTCGATTTTTTCATTATTGGTAACTTTTCGTTACATCTCATGTAACTTAAATTCGTATTTAAAGGTGAGTAAATAGCGCAAAATATTTAACGGATAAGTTTTGTCTTTTAAGTATCATAATCTGAGATCAAACAAGTTTTATTTATTAAATACAAAAGTGGAATTATAGTATTATTATAATACGAATGAAAACGTCTGTTTTCGATAAGGTTTATTATAGTTTATGGGAATGACAATTTCGCCATTTCAAGGTATTGCAAAATTTATTTTACCCATATTCGACAGAAATACATAAAAATTATTCATTTTTATTCGTATCAATTATTTATTATGGAGTTTTACATCATTAACATAAAAAAATGGAATTTAAGTGCTTGTATCTTGAAAATTTAAGTGAACTTTTAACCTAACTATGATCCGGCTACAGCAAAAAATATGATAAATCAGTTCTCAATTTGAAAAACGAAATTAAGTAATAAAACAAAATATTTAAGTTTGATTTTATTTATATTTTTAAAATATTGATTACATTCCCCACAAAATTATCTCGGATTATCCTTTTATTTCTTCACTGTATAAATTTTGTCTTCATTTATTGTATAAACTTATACTCTTATGAAGGATGAGAACCACTCGAAACGTATTTTTGAATGGTTTAATGAAGTATTGTAAAGATACAGTGTTTTTTTAAATGTTTATAAAAAATGCTACGACACAAATTAATTTGTGCGTATTAATCTTTGAAAATTAAATATTCGTTTATAGTTTGGATCAGTAACAATTTTAAAAATATATGAAGATTAAGCAGGTATTTATGTAAAATAATTTAAAAACGGTTTTATTTTGTGGTTTTTGCTTCACGTTATTTATTTGAACTAACCAACCGGCTTCGCTTCCGCTGGAGCTAATTATGTTATTTCTTGAAGGACGATATCAAACTCAATATAAATTATACAATATTGGTGAAAAAGTTCGTTTTATAGTTTTTTTTAATGTTGTAATGAATACGATCTATTTATTTTTATCTGGACAAACAAACTTCATTTGGTAATGCTCTAATAAAGCGAAATATGTCACTCCCATAAAATATAATAAATCTAATATGAAACGGTTTTTACAAATAATTAAAAAATAATAGTTTATTTATTAATATGTGATCAGTTTTATTCCATAGAAATGAACGAATTTAGGCATAAATACGTTCTTCAAATATATTTTATTCCTTAAAGTTTCTATAATTTCAAAATATCGTTCACATGTGCAAAAAAAAGTGAAAAATAATTTTCTTTCTTTTTGTAATTTAAATAACGTCTATTTGTTACTCGTACGAATCCCCAAGAAGTACCGACACTTCGGAATTGATCTTCTAGTGAAGTGATAAATTCTCCCATTATTGTGCCGTTAGAAAACATACAAAGCCGCAAGCCAATAAGGGCGGGGCATGATGATGTACGAATGTGTGGGAGGCGAAAATCAGAATGCCAAATAAATTACATGCTACCAAAGATACATTCACAAAGCATCTTTATTAATGATCCGTCTCCAGCAATTAAAATATCCATTCATTTTATAAAAAGAATAGTTTTTTTTAAATATGCCTGTATAAACGTTTGCATTTATTCTTAAAGTAAAAATAACGCAATTTATATAATTTAGAAATCTTTATTTCTTTTACATATTAAATTTCGTACCAAAAATTTACAACGTATTAAATATAGCCTAAAAAAGATATACAATTGATGAAATATTATGACTCAGTCTGCCAAGCTCCGATTCCCAATTATAATTTCATCCAGCTATTTTCAAATGTAACTAACTAACTAACTTACTAACCATCACGCGGTCTCTCAATAACAAAAAATAATATGATTGCGAGAAACGTTTTTTGAAAAAAACAAACAAACCATCACGCCATCTCCCCGAAGGGGTAGGCAGAATTAATGGACTGCCACAATTTTCTTTCCTGACATATTTCTCTCACTTCCTCAACATTCATACATCGTGTCATACACGCGCGTTGATTTTTCTGACTCCTCACATGGCCGACATTCAATATTTGATTTATTTGATCGTGCCACGTTTTCCTCGGTCTTTTTCCTTTCTTTCTGGTTAAATTTATTTCCTTTTTTTCTGGTTATTTCAAATGTATGTTTTATGTATTTACTTGTAATTATATATTATGACTATTACTACTCCAGGTGTTTATAAATAGGTACCTTCCCTCAATATTCAAGATCTATTGCCCCCAAACAGTATCAAATACCGTTTTCTGGACCATGGCAGGCAAAAAGACAATTAGAGAACAAGTCGCTAGATGCAAATGGCAGTGGATCGGTCACACTCTGAGACGGAACCCAGCTTGCATCGCTCAGGGCGCACTAGGCAGGTCCCCTATAGGGGGATAGAGGAAGCGAGGCAGACCTTGAGCCACCTGAATAAGAGCCCTGCAGGATGAGGTTAAAGCAGCAGACCTCATATAAGATGATGTTAGGCATCAGGCATGCGATAGAGTCGGTGGAAAAGGTTCCTTGAGGCCCTATGCACCACAGAGGTGTGACAGGACAAAAAGAAGAAGAGATATATGATGACTATTAAAAATCAATTATTCCTCGCTGTCATTAGTCCTCATATATTTTTTTGTGATTATATTATATAATATTATATTATATAACAATATTTTATCTATTTAAAATGTGTCTAACTTAGGTTTACACCTGAAGATGGAGGTCATCTTCAAAACATTGTCGTGTTTTAATATTTTTATTGTTATTGTATAAATATATTATATAAATTAATGTGGAAAATATACAATGTTATTTTTTACAAATTCCAAAGTTTTTACAATGGAATTCCATTATGTTTACGCCTTAACTTTCAATTAAATAAAAATCACTGTGAACCGACAAAAAAATCGCGTTTTCATTATATAATTTATAATGGAGTTTTACAAAATAAAAACAACTATCAATTACCATGTATGTTTCATCGAAATTCTATTAGTACTGTTCACTCGTTACACTGAATCTTCAAAACGATGTGAAATTGATACTATAAGATTTTTTTCTATTGCAATTTCTCTCAAAATAAAAGCCCCAAAACCAGTAAAGGAAACTAAATTGCAGCATCTTAAGCATCGGAGAATCCCGTATATTCTTTCAAAAAAAATAAAAACGTGGTTATTTCGGAGTTTCGTGCTGGAAATAATTCATATTACTTTTCCATCGAAACGTATTCCTAAATGCCTCGAGGTGAAATTTTGATATTATTATGAGAACAATGAAATATTTGAAATGGCACAATTGCGTCATTGTTGAATATTTATGTTTATAGAGGCAAATTCAAAGTATATCATCTATTTCAATAGCGTCTGAGTTGGACTGTTTCACCTTAATGTCTGCGTCAGTTAAGTAAGTTCACAAGCAATCATTCTCATTTAATTTTCATAATGATAAATTATATTCTAATAGATATAAAATAAATAATCATTCCGTATTTAACCACGGTATGGTTATTATAATTAATGACAACTAGTTTCTCTTAGATCCTAGCTTCATCAGGATAGTATAATAACCAAACTTAACTAAACAAACTAAGATAATAATAATTAAATAAAACGATGTTTTTTAACTACTTCCACTTTTGTCTTTATTTAGACAGCGACCGGTTTCGCCAGGCTCGCTGGCATCGACAGACTGGTAACACTATTGTAAACTTAGTCCTTTATATACATACAGATCAGGGGTGATAAACTAAGATAAATTATAAAATTTAGCACTACAGAAGTTCGTAAATAATACTGCCAAAGTTTATGGAAACGTTTACGGAAATTTATGGAAACATTTGTTTTTATGAGTTTTGTTATATTTAATAATAATTTAAAATACTATTATATAATACTTTGTTTTTTCAACACTTAATTTTGTTTTATCGAGCTTCGTAAGGGTAATAAATGAAGAAAGAATTGCGAAGAAAGTATACGTAAACGACATAAACGAAACTAGAAATCGATGAAGAGCGAGTAAAACGTGGCACCATCAAATCATTTAAACATTTAATGTCGGCCACTTGAGTAGTCGGATGAATCGACGTACGTACATGACTTGAAGTATTAACGTTGAAGAATCGAGATAAGTTGGTCAGGAAAGAACAGTGTGGCGGTACATTCTTACTGCCCACCCCTTCTCTAAAACGGCATGATGGTTAATAATTTATTTTGTTATTATCATATTCTAATATTACACAGATCAGGTACCTAGTACGGTGATGATGATATATTAATTTATCATATTATTATTTAATTACTTTTAAATAAAATTTAATTTGAGTACTTTAACATTCCACTACGAGTACGTACATAATTTAAGATTTGTTAACCTTTAGTGAACTGAAGAATCTACTAATATTTGTACAAAATGTTTTAATTTCAAAAATATTATTGTTATACAGTACACTCTATATTCCCATCTATCCTATTAACTTACTAGCCATCGCTAGTTTAAAAAAAAAAATTGGTTGATGATTGACCAATTTTGAGAATGAAACGCACGTTTTGAGTTAAAAAACATTATTATCAAATAAATATCCGGATGAGTAATTATATCATGTTACGTCATTTATTGGGTGTTATGAAATATTATCAAATTTTGCTTTCTAGTACCTAAATTTGCTACAAACACACATTTTTACCGACAAATAAAAAAAATGATTTTTTTTATATGTATTTCGCATATACAATTTTGAGTAGATAACTTAAAATACTAACTAACTAACTAACTAACCATCTCGCCGTCTCCCCGAAAAAGTAGGCAGAAAGAATGGACTGCCACACTTTAATCGATGCGGCAATCCATCCTTCTCTTTTCGCCCCCGCGAGAGACACGGTGTGATATGTTGCTAACCTCATCGCCACCAATGTTATTGCCACAAATTATATAAAATAAAATACGAAATAAACATAATTTAACACATAATGTTATTTTAGGTGGTTCACTTGTCCGCACTTGCACTTAAAATACTATTTTTATATTTAAAAAAAATCATACAACGAAGGGTTAACTGAATTATAATTTTAAAATATTATTTTTACGGCTGAATATAATCAAGATTTTATCAAAAATAGTAACATGTTAAAATAAAGGCTTCATAATCTTGTTCAAAAATATGCCTCAAAAAGTTAATTAACTCTTTTTAATATTAATTTGAAACGTCCTTCACCGAGCTTTCGCCTTTTTCGGTTTTCTAAATGAAAAAGGTTTACATTTCAGATACGTTCTTTGTATATTGAAACAATATACTATATATTTATGTAGAACAAATTTTAGGTACATGGACAGAGGACCTTTGTCTTCGCAATATATTTCCTTCTCGCCACAAAATGTATTGACTGACATTCAGAAGGTCTTATTGTGTTTCTGTCTTCAGCGCCTTAGCCCCTAAATTGGAAGCCTGCGGTTTTAGTGCCAGAGTAAGTATCGGGAGAGCAAACAGTCAAAACAAAAACACTTATCGCAGCGCATAAAACAACTTTTTTTTTCTACGAATAACAAATTTGTTGTTCTTGATTTAAGGCAATATACCAATTGTTTTTTTTTTTCAATTTTTATTTTTTAAAACACCTCATCTCATTCGACGTGCTTGCACTACACGACGTAAAATATGTTGAGAAAGTAAGTGGTTCCTTCGGAGATGTTTAGTTGAATAATTATTTATATTAATTTTATGAAGATTTAAACTATTTTTATATATTTTTTATACACGAGCACTTTTGAATCGTGACTTAAGCAAAATTTCAAATTAATACTATTTTAACAAGTAAAGTTTACCAGTGCATGATACGATGAATGAATGTAGCGGAAGCGAGTATGTCAGGGTAGAACAATGTGGTGGTCCAATATTTCTGTCTACCCCTTAAGAGAGACGACGGCGACGTGATAAGTTCGTTTTTTTTTAACATATGTGTAAACATTACCTCAGATCATACATAGAATGCTTACACTTAAAAAGGTTAAGAAATAAAAATTAAAATACACTTAAAGTATTTGACATTATAAAATATTAAATGTTGATTTATGATAAACTAAAGGCGACAATCCTGTGAAATTACATAATGGCGAATTTATTTGTGAAATAAAACTTTTTTTTCAACTTTTGTGTTTATTTTTATTGACATATTTCATCATTGGTAAAACGAAGGTGTAAAGCTTTCGAAACATTGTCGAAAACTCAAAACAAGAAGATAAAGTATTTAAATTTATAAAAAAAAATCGTACTTAATGCTTATAAAAATTTGTATAAAAATTAGTTCTCATTACAATTAGGCCAGGTGACTTTTTAAATTTAAATTATTTTGTATCGAATTTTAAATGCGTTTCTTATCTCTAAATCTTTCTTTGTTTAGTTTTTATTATATATTTACACTTGAAGATGGAGGTATCACCCGAAACATGTCGTGTTTTTTTAATATTTTGTGGAATATAAACAAACCTTTTTTCAATTTCGTATGTGTGTTACTATGGAATTCTACAGTGCTATATCTTAGCTTTCAATAAGTACTTAATGCTATTATTCCAGATGATATTTATTATATTATTATATATAATAGCTATATTCAAGTAGAGAGAAATTTGAGAAAACTTTAATATAATGAATGTGTATTTTACTGAGCATTCTTATGCGTTCTCGTATTAAAATAAAACGATTAGTTTTAGAACAATAAAACAAAATTCTTATTCAGCATTTTCAAAAGAATGCGTGCGTTCAAATGTACGCAACGCCATAATTTTCTTTATGCCGTAACAATATCCATCGCTATTATATTTGGAACCTGAGGAATGCATTGTAATATTTTATGACCAGCACAAAGGTTTCGAACGAGCTTTTACTATCGAAATGAAGGATATTTCTCTATTATCGCATTAACAAATACAAAATAACTTACCCCGACCCTACCACTCACATATAACTATTTCATTTGTTTGGTAACCAGTTAAATTTAAGATTTTCTTCAACATCGCTTTGTATTATTAACGTTTATGTAAATTAACCTAAGTTTACTATCTGGAATTTACGCGTATCGCGGTTCACAGTGAATATTTAGGAAACCATAAATGCCAAAGGATATTTTGTAGAGAAACGATAATACATAGTAACTCTATTCTACGCATCGATTAACAATTAACATTTCATAATGCCTAGACATGCAAAACGTGTCATTTATATAATATATATTTTAAAAAATCATTCGTTTTAATTAATTACGAATTTTGTTTTCTGGAGAATTTGTATAATATAATGATTATATTATATTTTATAACAATAACAGTTTAAGTGTTTGTATGTTTACATCAAAAGAAATAAAATCATTTTATTTTATTAAGATCAGTTAGTTTTAAATGAAACCATGAATAATATTTATTTGCTTTTCACGTTTTATGAAAACTGAATTATTTCCATTTTTGAGTCACTTTTTTACGCGTGTTTTATAAACCACATCAACATTATATTTTATAATTTATAACGAGCTTATTGGCAGAGAGTTGACTTATCTCGGTACGGTCATGACGGAAGTCAACGATATGCACGCGGAGTTGGAACACAGAGTTCAAAAAGCCATACGAGCTGCAGCCTCCTTGCGAACATTCCTAAAGTCCAAGCTTCTGTCCAGAAACACCAAGCGGCGTATTTATAACACCATCATCAAGCCAGTGGTGACATATGGTTCTGAGTCATGGGCAATCACTCTAAAATAACAAAAAAGAATCTACAGGTTTGAGAATAGGATACTTAGAATGATTCCTGAGACCCAGACCCGGTATTGCAGCGGGATCTTGGAGACATAGGACCAACTAAGAGATCCGTACGATGACCCAGCAGCCCCTTATAACGAGCACTGTGAGAGCCGGTCGCCTAGCATGGATTGGGCACGTATGCCGAGCCGAAGAGACCAGAGCCATCAAGACCCTGTACGCGTCTAGACCGACTGGAGTAAGGCCTCTAGGAAGGCCTAGACAGCGCCTAATGGATAATGTTCTGGCTGACCTGGCTAGGTTGGGCGAATGGGAGCAAAAGGCGCAGGATAGAGGAGCTTGGCAAAAAATCATCAAGGAGACTAAAACCCTTCAAGAGTTGTATGGCCATAGGAAGTAAGTAAGTCAGAGGTCCCGGGTTCGATTCCCAGCGATGACAGTATGAATAAAAAAATCACGCTGTCTTTGGTCTGATAGAATTCGCGTGACAATAAAAATAGGGATACTATAGTTACCTATCACATGTCATGAATCAATAACAAAACAGTTGTTTACAATAATCTAGAAAGCACGAGAAAAATCACATTTAAAAGGCCCAAATGGCCATCACAAGAACCAGCAAAGATGTAAATACATATAGACTTTCGTTCAACCAATCCCTACGATTGAAACTTTTATTTTAAATATTTACTCTGTTCAAGAACTGAAGATATTTGGTGTATGAAAATGGAATTAAAGTATCAATACAATTACTTGTTATTGACGTAAAGGTGACCTTCATTAATGTCGCGCCCCTATAACTCACTGTGTATTTACTGAACGCATGAGTAGGCAATCAACATGACGTTGTTCAAATATCACGTAGAATAATTAATAATGAGATTACTATTATAATATATACAATGTATATATTATGTATATTATACATATTATATAATTATGAGAGTACGATAATGACGACTTTCGTGGCAGAGTGGCAAGAGCTATGAATTTTACTATGAAGGTCCCGGGTTCGATTCCCGGAAATGGCAGTGTGATTATCACACTGTCTTTGGTCTGGTATAGAATTCACGTGACAATAACATGTTGATAGATTTCCTTCCTATCACATGTCATGAGAATTGATAGCTAAGTAGCAAAGTTTTATGTAGTAATTTGATTCAAATTATCTGCTATATACAAATGTGGAAAGCAAATGAAAACTTCCACATTAAGATAATCTATTGTACACATTTTTTTAATTACTTATGACTAAAACAAGTGGAAATTTAATAAAAAAAATATTCCAATACGCATTGAAAATTTAGTGATAATTTGTAAATCTGTTAATCGATTTAAAGGAAAAGCGAACATTAGAAAAAAGCTTTTATTGTCGTCGCAAATATTAAAAATAAATAGTATTTCAAATGCGATAAAATGGAACCGAAAAATGTGGTTTAGAATAATAGTTTCGAAAATTTTCATCAAGTAAATGAAAATTGTTTTCATAGAATAATTTACTTATGGATAAGCTGAAGGTGTTCCAAGGATCGATGATCTTAAACCATTTTTGCGAAAACTAAATTCTAAAATAAATTAATATAATAAAAAAATTTGTAATACACTAAGGAAGATAAAAATAACTTAATAATCCACAAAATACCTACGAAACACTTCGAATTTTTTTAATATTTCGTGGATTGTAAACACAGTAATTTTCAATTTCCTGAGTGTATTACTATGGAATTCCACAGTGTTATGCCTTACCTTTCAAAGAGTTTAAACAGTTTTCAATGAGTTAACAAAATGTTACAATACAAATTAATTTGTGTTGTGACTTAAGTTATTAACACGAATGAAAATGTCTGTTTTTTAGATTTTTTTTTATTTACCTTATAAACATAAAATAGTTCTATTGTATTTCCATGAGTTGACAATGCAATATCGTAATATTTATATGTATTTATATGTATATGTATTATTCAAATGTTTCAATACCAAATGCCTTAGACAGGTTTTCATTCGATTTTTTTTAAATATGGAATTGTGCATCATGTTTTAAGAAACAATATTCAAATTAAGTGGTTTATATGGATTATTTTAAAACGATTATTTTATTTATTTTATTTTTATTTTAAAACGTTTTATATATCACGACTTAAAATACACAAAATATAATTTGTGTATTTTCAGTATTGATATATAAAACGTTTTTAAATTATTGAATAATCCATATAAACCACTTCATTTGTTTATTGAAATGCAAAAAATGTACTAGTATATCGAATGCAAAAAAGTAATCAGAATCATTAATGAAATATCTTTAACTAATGCTTTTTCGATAAGTACGGAGCAAAACATTTATTCTTGGTCTTCTCTATATTTACAAGAAAAGATTTATTTTTAGATACTAAATCCCTGTTACCTTTAATCAATTTATCTTATTTTCTACTATCATCTTGGGAAAAAACCTTTTTCGATTCTAGAAATCAAATTATAACAGATAATTGACATTGAAACCATATTGAATGTACTCGTAACTAACTAACGAACCATCACGCCATATCCCCGAAGGCGTAGGCAGAAAGTCAACATTCATACATCGTCTCATGCAAGCACGCCGATTTCTCCGACTCTTCACGTGGCCTACATTCAATATTTGAAGTATTTGATCATGCCACATTTTCCTCGATCTTCCTCTATTTCTAGTTATATTTTCATCGTTGACATATTTTACCATTCTATCCTCATTTATTATTTGCATGTGTCCAAACCACTGTAACACTTTCATTTGCATTACAGACACAGAGAGATCTCATTTCTACTAGATTAATTCTACTTTCATCCTTCTTTTGCTAGTTCCGTCCTTTGCTTCCATACATAAGTTGTCCTGCCCGAACGTTGACTTGCCTGCTATTAGCTGGTTCAGCAAATGTTTTTTGGATATTTCTATTTTCAATAAACTATATACTAAATAACATTTGACAATGAGTTTGACATTTCAAACACCTTGGTTTTTGTTTTTATCTTCATGGGAATCAGTGAAGAATCTTGAATTGTTATTAAATTAAATAATAAATTAATTAACAAAAAATAAAAAAGTTGCACGTTTGATTGATTGACATTGAATGCACATGTATATAACTGAAATTCATTGAAGATCATATTAGATATTCACTTCAACACTTCACTTTACACATTTGCACAATGGATGTATTTAAGTTCACTCCATTTATGATTTTAAATGTTTTTTCAATGTTTTCTCGATGTTAATACACTTAATACGCACACAATTGTGATTCATACCATACATGGAATATCGAAACTCAGCGAACAGAATTTTAAATCTACGCCACGCTACAACGTGAGCGTAGTGTGGTGTAGATTTAAAATTGTGCGAGGTTTAACACATAATTTGACATCAGCGCCATCTATGGTAAACAAACGTAACTTCGATTTTTTTCTCAGAAGGTATATTATTTATGAACTTCCCATAAGGATTCTTCAACTGACTCCTACCGGGATCAATTGTGAATTTAAACCATCCAGGGACTCAATTTTTCAACAAAAAAATTCATCAAAATCGGTCCAGTCGTTTAGGCGGAGTTCAACTACGAAACATTATATATAAAGATATACATGTATGTATATCATGAAGGGTTGGGGCAGGCAACAAAGTGAATGGTGCACTTAAAGTTGTCAACGCAAACAAAAACCTATCCAAAAAAGCTACAATGGCAGTGCACAATGGTGTTCTTCTACCGACCCTTATGTATGGGAGTGAAGCATGGAACTGGCAAAGGAAGGATGAAAATAGAATAAATGCAGTAGAAATGAGATCTCTTAGACGAATGTGTGGATATTCTGTGTATGATAGAGTGTCGAATGAAAATATAAGAAGTGAATGCGGTGCGAATGATGGTGTCATGAACAAAATAATGAAAGGATCATTAAGATGGTTTGGACATATGGAAAGAATGAATTAAGAAAGAATGGTAAAAAAATTATATGTTAATGATGTAAATGGTACCAGAAATAGAGGAAGACCGAGGAAAACGTGGCACGATCAAATAAATCAAATCTTGAATGTCGGCCATGTGAGGAGTCAGAGAAATCGACGCGCGTGCATGACACGATGTATGAATGTTGAGGAAGCGAGAGAAATATGTCAGGAAAGAAAGGTGTGGCAGTCCATTCTTTCTGCCTACCCCTTCGGAGAGACGGCGTGATGGTTAGTTAGTTAGTTAGTTACATGTATGTAAAGAGATAAAGTTCATTTAACAGTTAAATCTACTTACTCGCACTACTTGTATATTTCCCCGAAATTAGTTCAATTTTAACTTTTTTCGGCAAAATATGCGGAAGACTAATCTTTAGATATTCAATGGGCTCCTTCATATATTTGTCCTTTTTAATTAACATAAAATTATAGAGGGTTATAATAAACCTTCAGGGTTATAATAAATAAATTAAAAACTGCAATTTCTTGGGTGATAATTCTTAGCGTTTTACTAAGCCAGATAGCACATCAAATGCTACCCCTATTATGAGGCAATAATTATTGAATAACAAACAATATTCAATTAAACAACTCCTGCCAGGAAACCGCAGAACTTCCGTCCCGCATATAATTACGTTATTGCCATATTCAAACACAATACAACCCCTTTAATGACGTAATGAACTACGTACATTATACGTCACGTATTTTCGATGCAAAAGGAATGAATAAGTAATCATAACAACAGTACATACAAAATTGTTATGATAACAGAAACGAAAATGCAAAAATATTTTCAACCTAAGTAATACGAATGGAAACGTCTGTTTTCTAGAAGATTCATTATAATTTATGTGGATGACATGTTTGCCTGTCTAAGGCATTTGATATTGCCTTAGACAGGCGAAACATGTCATATCCCTAAATTATAATAAAATTTCTAGGAAACTGACGTTTTTATTCGTATTAATTATTTAGTATGGAGTTTTACATCATTGTAGTATTCATACTGCCTTTGGTCAGGTTAGGAATTCACGTGACAATATAACGACGATACATTAGGTACCAATCACATTTCACGATATATATATATATATATATATATATATATATATATATATATATATATATATATATATATATATATACTATATATATATATATATATATATATATATATATATATATATATATATATATATATATATATATATATATATATATATATATATATATATATATATATATATATATATATATATATATATATATATATATATATATATATATATATATATATATATATATATATATATATATATATATATATATATTTAGAACCGAAAGCAGATTTATATTTTAGCTTTATTTAACAAATTATTAAAAATTGTTTTTTTATGTCAAAAAAAGATTTGAAAATAATATATATTGTATTACATTTTAAAATAAGCCACCTTGATGGAAAAAAGATCACAAAAATGTTGAGGCGTTTCCTCATAAAATTCAAGATGTAACTAATATTCTTGTCATGACTTAGATTTTTTTGGAATAAATCTAAATCCCTTTATTTCTACACTTAAAAAGTATCGACCTCTACCAAACCCTTAATTTATTTTTATTTTTAAACCAGTTCAAGTTCAATAGCTAATTGTCAGCCATGTTCACATTGTTAATCTAAATGTATTAGTATTAATGTACGTGATTTTTCGAACCTTATGTTTCTATGTCGATTTGAATAAGTCATATATACCTACCTGTAGTCTTAGTTTTATAATTGTACTTCTCCCGTTAATAATCTTATACCTGTATTCTTAATTTTAACTATGTCATTTCTTTATAACTCAACATACCTGTATTCTCATTTATAATTGTGTCCTTCTTTCATCAAAAACTTATTACAATACTTACCTGTATTATTAAGACTGATCACAGACTTAACTCGTCTTAGGTTTAATTTTTACCGTTGCTCATAAAATGTTCATAGATTTAAGTAAACTGTCTGTAATAAAAAAATGAATTGGAATTTATTCCGTTTATAACAATAAATAAATAATAAAAGAGTTTTCAGTTAATACATCAAATTCATTACACTGATTATTTATGTTCATGATTAAGTATAGTAAGAGCAAACTTAAATAAACATCAGTACACATGTGCTGTCACCGCGCCTTGTATAAGGTACGAGTAGTACGAATGGTTTATTAAGTGCAATATTCCATCTCACAAAAGAATTCTCATTGAGCGTGGTGCCAATGGACCTCTACACAAAGCATTTTAAAATATGATGCGGCATATTCGCAGACGTTGAATTTAAATTAAAATGCCAAACACTGTATATTACGACCTTTGTGTCCGATTGGCGAGTGCAACGATTGCCCCACCAAAGATCCCGGATTCGATTCCCGACGAAGGCAGTATTCATACTGCCTTTGGTCAGGTTAGGAATTCACGTGACAATATAACGACGATACATTAGGTACCAATCACATGTCATGAGAATCAATATGATGAAGAATAATTCGACAAAATAATAAAAAAATACTCATTTTACAGGGTTAGTATTTAATAATCAAATTATAAAATTTTCTACATGATAAACAACAACAAACCATCACGCCATTTCTCCGAAGGGACTGCCGCACTACTCGATCCTTGTGTGTTGTTAAAACTACTCGGCACTTTTTTCTGTCAACTAGTTTTCATGTCGTTCATATTTTTGTTAAAGCAAATTTTTTTATTCTCAAAGTTTTTTAACAACACAGTTTAATTTGTATATTAATTTTTGGTTTGATTTGATTAATTTAGTTACTGGTTTAGTGATTGGTTTTGTTTAGTTTAATTTTTGTTAAGATTGTGTATTAGCAAATATGACTCTGGTATGTTAAATATCTTAAAAAAAAATTACTTAAATTCATATTAAAATACAGATACTGTTAGCAAATCTGTTTTTTATTAGGAATATTTTTATATGGTTATCTTCATGTTATATAAGTTACTAACTAACTAACCATCAGTCAATTTCCGTCTTCCAAGAGTGATAGGGAAAATCGACTTCCACACTGTTCTATCTTAACATACTTCTCTCGCTTCCTCAACCTCTATACATCGTGTCATGCAAGCACGTAAATTTTCCCGACTCCTAACGTTGCCGACATTCAATATTTGATTTATTCGATCATGCCACATTTTTCTAGGTCTTTCTCTATTTCTTGTTCCGTTTACATCGTTAACATATACTTTTTTAACATTTATTATTTCCATCTGTCCAAACCATCTTAATGATCCTTTCATTACATATTTTGTTTATAACAATTTCATTCGCACTGCATCATGTTCATCGCATCATTATTAAAACACCGAAAAAAAACGGTTGCCCAATATACAGTGCCGTTATACGAGTACTTAAAATTTAATTGTAGAATAAAAACAATTCATGAATAAAATATACCGCCATTTAAGTGAAAACTGAATTTTCTTCGTTTTATATATATAGATATTATATTTCAGTTGCGCTCCCAATTATACGAGTGATAAATTTGCGAAACAAGTACATAAAAACTACTCAATAAAATATTACGTTCTACACTATTCAAAAAAATATTAATATTCATCATATTCCATTGTTAATTCCTAACTAACCAACCAATGTTACCCCGGAGGAGTAAGCAGAGAGGATGGACCGCCACACTGTTCTATTCTATCATATTTTTTTGCGCGTCTACATTCACTATATATCCTTATTTTTAGACATTTAGGAATAAGACTAAGAGACGGAGTCAGAAACGATTCGGTGAAAGAAAAAACAAAGATCACTGATATCATCCCCCGGGTAGCCACTCTAGAGTAGCAATGGGCAGGTCACGTAGCCAGAAGCTCGAACGGTAAATGGACAAGAAGACTGTTGACTTGGAGACCACGGACGGCAAACAGAAGTGCAGGACGAACACAACTACGGTGGGAGGATGACCTGAACAGACATTTGGAAAAACTGAATGCAGTCTGCATAAGACAGAGTGGCGTGAAAACAAATGGAGGAGTTCTTTGTCCAGGGGTAGACGAGAATAGGCTGAAGAAGAAGAATAAAAAATATCGTTTTGACGTTGCATATGGTTTACTTAGATATTATTAATATGGGTATGGAATACTAATTAATTAGTAAATCAATCTGTATTATTATAAAATTGTGTTCCTTAAATGCATATTATACAACACAAAAAGGGTTAAAAAATATACGACTCTACTAGTTTCTAATATACTTATTAAGTATAAATATGTAACTGAATGGTTTAAACGCACGCGAATCGATTGACTGCAAGCAATATTTGATAACGCATGTGTATTTTGTTGAAAAGTTTTAATGAAAACTTCTATTTTATGACACGTTTTCCCATTAAATTTAACAAAACTTCTAGAAAATAGAGGTTTTCATTCATATTAATGATTAGCAAGTGAGTTTGTGTTCTTACACATTTGTTTCTGAAGTCATAAAAATGGTTTGGTTTTATCACGATGAGTAACAAAACACATTATCTACCCAGGGATAATCATAGCTGAAATCCATTATCGATGTAACGAAAACAATGTTACTCTAACACGCCAAAGTTAACGACCACAAGTTTCATATAACAAATCGTAAAAAAGGTAGATCGCATTATTTATAACAAGTTGGAAATTTCTCTTGTCAGGGAGGTATTCTAGAAATCCTTTTGTAAGTCCAGAATGAAGTACTCCTGTCGTGATTTTGTCCTTATCGCGGGGGTCCTTAAATGACGCTAGGAACATCTTGATAGCCTATCGTGCTTAACGGTAAAGCTCTAACACACACATACACACATATATTATTATTATTTTGTTTAATCGCTCTTAACATCATTCGTTCTCAGCAGAGTTGAAGGAAACAGGCACAAATTGAACAGGCAACAACCAGCAGAGTTTTTTCTTTAACATCTTTGCTGGTTCTTGGGATTCGGACCTTTTTATTGTGTTTGTTTCCCGTTGCTCTCCACATTTGTATACAATAGGTAGTTTGAACAAAATTATTGTATGCAACTTAACTATTGATTCTTATGACATGTGATATGTAGCTAATCTATCGCGTTTTTATTATCACGTGAATTCTACCAGACCAAAGATATATTTTTTGTACATCTACCTGTATGTTTATAAAAAGATGAAGTAGATTAAACTCATTTCAGTAAAATATTCGGAAGACCGATCAATAACAAATCGTACGTAAAAATAAAGTAAGTTAATTTTCCACAGTGGAGCAATAGAGTTTACCAAATTTAAATCTTTTCCATATAAATTGACGTTTTAAATATATGTATTATATATAAAATGTACTAAACCTTATAAATATATATATATATATATATATATATATATATTTATGGTGTCCATATATAACGTTGTCAAAATGTTTGAATATCAGTTAATATAATTATTTCCACATATTCAATAAGATTTTTTTCATGCTATTTTATATTAAGACCAGTGTTCAAAAATCATAACATTAAAAGTATACCTACGGCAAATTTTAAAAAAATATGATAACTTTTCAGTAGCCACATTTCATTCGAACGTCGAAAATAAACCACAAAGTCTTCAGAGTTAATCAAATCTCTTCTCACGTTATTGGTTCTTAACTTCACTCACTAGATTTCAAAAACTTCATCGCAACGGAGGCAACATTCACTTGAAAGTAATATTTCGGTGGAAAGAAATAACTTTGAACAGAAGGAAAGTTGGTTTCTCTCACTTACGACATTGCGGGAGGAGAGCGCGGTAGATACTGACGGTCGGCGATAGGTTTTGGCGGGTCCTGTTATACCCGATATTCCTAGATCGCACCTGACGACGTCATCAACCCAAATGAACTCTGTATAAAGTTGTTAATTTTTGTTTTTAAGAAGTCAACGGTATTACAACATTATTTAAACGACACAAAAAACAATATAAGGAATTACCATAATAAATTGGGCTCATATTAAACATAATTTTTAACGTTTATTTTTGATAAAGAATAATTAAATCAATTTCTTCTATATTCGCCATAATTTGTGTTGTTATTGCTTTATTTCCCTTTTTTTTTACACACTTTGTCTAAACAACACTTAGATAAAAACAATTAAAATTACATTGACATGTTTCGGACAACCAGTCCTTCAGTGATACATATTATAAAGATACATACATAAAGATAAATACATTTGGCAAAAAAAGGATGAAAATATAATAAATGCAGTAGAAATGAGATCTCTTAGACGAATGTGTTGATACTCTGTGTATGATAGTGTCGAATGAAAATATAAGAAGTGAATGCGGTGCAAATGATGGTGTCATGAACAAAATAATGAAAGGATCACTAAGATGGTTTGGACACATGGAAAGAATGAATGAAGAAAGAATGGTTAAAAAATTATATGTTAACGATGTAAATGGAACCAGAAATAGAGGAGGACCGAGGAAAACGTGGTACGATCAAATAAATCAAATATTGAATGTCGGCCATGAAAGGAGTCAGGAAAATGGCCGCGCGTTGTGATACGAGGTATGAATGTTGAGGAAGCGAGAGAAATATGTCAGGAAAGAAAAGTGTGGTAGTCCATTCTTTCTGCCTACTCGACGGCGTGATGGTTAGTTAGTTAGTTAGTTAAATTACATAGCGTGTTTCGGACAACCAGTCCTTCTTCAGTGATACATTATAAAGATACCTATATACAGATTTAAAATATTATAAAATTGTTTACATGATCTGAAAGTTGTTATAAAGATTTATTTTGGAACGTTTCTGCTTTTGTTATAACAAATATTCTGATTCAGTTTAAAATTTAAAATAATAATTTTAAGTTCTTATTGGGGTTCAGGTAATTACTTATAACAAAGGAAATAAATCTAAGATTGGACTTGACGTTAAATTTATTTCATTATTTATAATATTTTCTTAATTTTAATTTCTTAAGTTTCGAGATTGCTTAAAATTATATTTCTATTATTAACATGCAAAATTTCAACGCCATTATCTTTACTTCTTCGACGACCTTCGTGGCAGAGTGGTAAGAGCTCTGACTTCCATATCGAAGGTCCCGAGTTCGATTCCCGGTGATGGCAGTGTGATTGTCTCACTGTCATTGGTCTGGTGTAGAATTCACGTGACAATAAAATGGCGATAGATTGGCTACCTATCACATGTCATGAGAATCAATATAATAGCTACAAAATAAATTGTATACAGTAATTGGGTTCAAAAAAATAAAATAAAAAAATAAATAAAAATAAAAATAAAAATTAATAAATAAATGAATGATCTTTTTCAATGAGGTAGTTAGCAAATTCAGAAAAATCTGTCAATTTTATAATATTTTAAACCTGTATGTATCTATATAAATATATAAATGTTTATTTTTTTATATTCTTAGTATACAACGCTCACTTTATTAAAATAATAATAATTAAATACCAAACATGTTTCGGACTAACCAGCCCTTCATCAGTGATATTATATAAACATAAATATATAAAATATTGTACATTTTTTTAAATAAGTAAAGATAATGGCGTTGAAATTTCGCATGTTTATGATATTGTACAAATATATCTTTGAACAATTTCAAATTTTTCGAAATTAAAAAAGCAATTAAAATTAAAAAAAATATTATTAATAATCAAATAAATTTAACTTCAAGTAGAATCTTTGATTTATTTTCTGTATTGTAAGTTAATACCTGAACCCCAATAAGAACTTAAAATTATTATTTTAAATTTATTCGTAATTTTTGTTATGACAAAAGCATAAACGTTCCAAATTAAATCATTTTAACATCTTTTACAGATCACATTTGTAAAAAAAATTATAATATTTTAAATATTTAAATATAATAATATCACTGGTAAGTCCGAAACATGTTTTATATTTTATTTTTATTTTTTTAATAAAGTGAAGTATATGAAAAAAGAAACACTAAACATCTACAACACAAAGTTATGGATCTTCTTGATCTCAGGCCGTACCTCGCACGGTTCTGTGTATCGCCCTCACTCGAGCCATTTCTCCGCAAGACGCTATTGCACTGAATCATCCATGTGTTCCTAAGTCTTCCTCTGGATGGTTGACGCGGAAAATTCACAGACTGAGCTCATTATACTATGTGGTCTCGTGGTCTCCGATTTAAATACCCGTACCATCTCATCTGCCTTTCTTCTAGCATACTATTTATAACCGTAACTCCCAGACTATCGCGAATGCGTGAACTTTTTATTTTATCTCTCAGCGTTACCCCAGCGGACCCTAACAAACAAATCAATTGTTTTGTACCTTTATATAAAACATTGAAAGAAGTTTATGGTATGCGCATAATAAATACATAATTAATTATAAACTTAAATAGTTATAATATATATTTAGTGTCCGAGAAACTACGAGTGACCCAAAGAGCCATGGAAAGAGCCATGTTAGGAATAAGCCTAAGAGACAGAGTCAGAAACGATACGGTGAGAGAAAAAACAAATGTCACCGACATCATCCACCGAGTGGCGACTCTAAAATGGCAATGGGCAGGTCACGTAGCCAGAAGCTCAGATGAAAAGTGGACAAGAAGACTGCTGACTTGGAGACCGTGGACGGCAAAGAGAAGTGCAGGGCGACCGCAACTACGCTGGAAAGATGATCTGAACAGACACGTCGGAATAACCTGGATGCAGTCTGCTTAGAGCGGAGTGACATGAAAGCGAATGGACGACCTGCCGACAACGGTTGAAGTCATAAACCTATATATACTTTAAAGACATTTTTTTTTTTTCATTTTTCTTCTCATTATTTACAATGAACTTTTACCATGAAATTTCAAATAACAACATAAATACCTATTTTACCTGATCTAATAAGCCAATTGGTTTGGTTTATCGTAAAATTGTGACATTTTATTGAAGTGACTCCATACAAAGCGTCATTCTAAACATTTTACTGGAAGATTTCTATTTAAGTTAAATAATAAAGGTAATAAAAATTTACATCAATAAATAAACTCGACGAAGCTCTAACTAAGGAATTTAACAATAATATAAATGACAACCACAAAAAATAACAGCATACGAAATAAAAGGTAACAAGAAAAAAACAACAATTACTACGAATGTAATACAATATAAAAATATATATTTAAAGTGTTAAAATTACTAAACGGGTGATTATTTATGAATGTCTTTCTGAAGAACTAGATGCTTATGTCAAAATAAACTATGTTTAGTGTTGTTTATGGTTTCTTTCTTATTATAAACACAGTAAAATGACTCACTAGAACTGGTAACCTTAAGACGCAATGCTTGGTCTTCTTCACTATTTTTAATCAAAGGAATTGGTTTGTAAAATATGTAACATTGTTGCTGGTTCTTGAGATGCCACTTGGGCATTTAATGAGGAAGTATACCGGTGCTCTACATTTGTATACAGCAGGTTATTTGAACCCAATTAGTGTATTCAACATTTTTACCTATTGAATCTTATGATATATAATAGACAGCTTATCTATCGCCATTTGATTGTCCCGTGAATTCTACACCAGACCAAAGACAGTGTGACAATCACAATGCCATCGCTGGGAATCGATCCCGGGACCTTCGGCGTGGCAGACATATCTCATTCCACTCTGCCTCGAAAGTCGTCACACTTGGTACACGGTAAATAATCAATAAATATTTTAATATTTTTTTTTAAATATTTAAACGATTTAAAAAATATAATAATGAGTTGCTTATTAATTAAGTAAGTTGATGACAAAAAGCTAATCTTCTCATAAGTCAGTCTAATATAAAACACTGTTAAACCATAAATGAAAATTTCCAAAGCGACCCACACAATTTTCTCGCTGTTGATATAAAATATACTCGTATTTTGTTTGCTCTTCTCGGTTGGTTTATTTCAGGATTTGGGATAAAGTACCAGGAATCAACCAAGAGACAAAGCAGAACATGGGCAAGGGTGAACAATTTTGTATGCGGGGAATGTTCAATAGTAAATCCAGATTACGTCACTCCGGGGATGATCAAAGGGTGGGAAGATACAATTATTTTCTTCCTGGCTATATTAAATCTCAATATATCATTACTCACGACACTTCACCCAACCATTTTGGTAAGGTAATCATAATTCATCTTGAAAATAGTATGAAATTGCGTGATTATAAAAAAAAACCAAATATTATCAATATTCTAGAGTATAACACCATCTAACGGTAAGCTTTAGTAACTCTTCGGATCAAATAAATTAACTTATTTTTACCCAGCATGGATAACATGTTTTTTTTGCATATTTATACAAATATTTTTTATTAATTTGTAATTTTGAACGTATAAGATTTGTTAAATAAGGACCCGCAAAAAAATTCAATGTTTGTATTTTAGTTCTTACTTTTTTATACAGATGTCTCTAATGTCCCCTTTTTTGATTTCTTTTTTTTCGTACAGAAAAATCATTATTACAACGGCTAATATAACGTTCAAAGTTTGATTTCTGATTTAATTATTGTTTATTTTATTGTGTGGTTTGTTAAATTTAATATATTAGATGCATTCCATTATTTTTTAAAAATCACTTACTACCAGCAACGATCGCCGACAGATTACAATTGGATTTTGTACAGTAAAATGTAGTTATATGGCCAAAATAAAAATAAGTTATGTTAAGAGCAATGTATTGAAATAGATATGTTTTAGATATATTTTTAATTGATATTATTAGGTGAAATTGTTGATAGTTTTTCTTTACTTAATTTCATATTTTATGCTTTTTTTTATATTACAAACACAACCTTATTAAATAATACTAATAAAACCTCTGTTTACTAGAAGTTATTTTTATTTTTTGTGGGAATAATGTGTTTTGCCTTGCTTAGGCATAATCATCCGTGTAGCCGTATACTGTTTATGCCATTTACAAATTATTAAAAAATTTATTATGACATAATAAAGTACTTACGGTTATATTATTTGACATTTAACATATCATAGAGGTGCTTGAAGTGGATGCAAAGTAAATAAATAGAAAATGTTTTTTTAATTAAAATAAGGCATTCACATTAAATATAATAAAACTTCAAAATAACAGAAGTTTTCATACGTATTAATAATTTTTTATGGAGTTATATAATATTGTTCAAAAACATTACTTTTTTAGTATTGGTTTTCATAAAGCAATGATAAAACGAATATTCAATGTAGATATAAATCTATTTAAAAAAATCACAACATAATGACAAAACAATTTACAATTTTAACTCATTAGTAATTTAGTCAGTACATTAATAGATATCACAATCAACATCAACGTAAACTGATCCATAATATCCATTTTCATAAGTAATTGTTCAAAGACATCTCTCTGCGGATATTCCAAGGCACGATTCATGGCAGTAATTTGAAAGAAAATAAAATGGTCGAATTTATAATTTTGTATTTAGCAGCAGAAACCGGTTTTATTTATAATTTGACACAATTAAATGATGAACAGTCAATAATAAAAAGTCAATTGTTTTATTTGACGTTTATGAAATTTTTTTAATTCTGGAAACATTTTTTAGTTCTATTAGATCAAAACAAATTTTATTCGTACTTATCTAACAAAAATAAACTAACGAACTTACCAACACACCGTATCCCCGAAGGTCTAGAAAGAAATAATTGACTGCCACGCTTTTTTCCCCTGACATACTTCTTTCGACTCCTCAATATTCATACGTCTTGTCATGCACGCACGTTGATTTCTCCGACTCCTCGTGTGGCTGATATTCAAGCTTGATTTATTTGATCATGCAACGTTTTCCTCGGTACAAACAAAATAAAGTATGCATTTTATATATTTTGAAAAATTCATCACTAAAATACATGCATCATTTTATCGTGCTTTTTTTTATTAATGCCATAGTTGGGTATTATTTTAGCTTTTGTTTTTTGTTTGTAATAGTAAGCTCTTTTGGTTGAGTACATATTCTGAACTATTTTTTTTAAATATATAAAATGCAAGAAAACAAGTTTTTTGCCCCAAAAAATCCGTTGAATACATATCTTCTTCTTATTATACCTTATGATGTTTCCTCGATGTTGTCCAATGCTTCTCCGTCGTGTATCGTCCATAATAACTTCTCCACGCTTCTTATTTTATACATACATAGAAGTATGTTTGAAAGGACTATTATAAAACAGAACTATTATATATAGTATCCATATTAATAAAGTAGATATAACCAAGTAGAGAGCTACTTATTATATCGCATATTATGTAAAAAAAGTTTAAATTCATTAAACAAATATTTTTAACAAACTTTGAATATTTACAAGGAAATTACATAATTATGTTTTTTGTATTAATTAAGAAACGGTTTTTCCTCTTTTTGAATATGTAAATTAATATTTATTTAGTTCTCCCAACGCGGAATATTTTATTTCTTCTTAACATATCGTCAATATAAATCTTACTTATTTAATTAACAAGTCAAATAAAATCAACACATTCACAAAATCTGTTTAATATTGCCCTGACAAAGCTGTACAAGCGAAACCGGGTGGCGTCATGAATTATTGACGACTCATTTGTTAATTTTTAGTTTAAATCCACAAATTAAGTGCTTCAAATAAAAAATTAAGTACAAATTATTTTATTAAATAAAGGTACAAACACGATATATCTTCAAATAATTTTTATTCAAAATATTCATACCTATATACAATACAATATATTTTTACTTTTACTTTTCACTATAATAAGAAGTTGAAATATTTTCTATATTACAATATGATCGAATGCAAAGAGTTTTTTTTATTTACAAATTAGGATTTATATATTTTAGTATAGAATTAAACTATTAAGCGTAAGACCCCGCTTCCTTATTTAATTTTACACTTATGTTTTAAGAATGTATACATAAATATATTATATAATATGTATAAGATTATTTATGTTACAAGCATTTCTACTTTATCAAGTTAATTATAAAATTATATACAAAATAAATATATACTTCATTTCAAACAAATTTTACACACAAACGCAAAATTTATACAATATTTATGTCATCATTGTTAATAATGAAACTAAATAAATTTTGTTAAAAAAAAGTTTAAATGTATATTTAGTCAATTTCACTTACGTTTGTAACTTCGACCGGTTTCGGCAGCTCATTGCCATCTTCTGGTAACTGCATCAAAGTTTGTTACGCTTATATATAAAATAATTATAGTGGAGGGTTGAATTTTATAGATTCTGTATAATAAATTAGTGTTAATGATGATTAAAAAAAATGTGACTAATTTTTTTTTAATTTTTAGCTTCCATATAATTCAAATGCAAGTACGGGTGTGACTAATATTCATAATGATACTACACGATTGAGATTTTAAAGGAATTAGTTGAAGTGAAATTAACTAAAAATACTTTTAATTTTAATTTACAATTTTTTCTTATATTCAGCTGTTCATATCATTTACTCGTTTCTCCATAATAACTGATATCTTTCTAACAAAGCGAAAAATTAGGATATCGAACATAGTATAAAATATCTTCCTAGATAAAAAAAAAATTATATCCGAAACATTGGTAAACCTAAGAGATCCCAAGTAATATTAACAACTTATTGTGATAATCCGCTCAAACATGAATTCCTGGTTATAAAGTGTACATTCCGAACAGATTTTTTATTTAATCAATGTGTATGTAATTAAGCATACAATTTATGATTATAAAAACAATGAAACTGTGATATTCACACGCCGCAAGTTCGATTAATAAACACCAATTCTTGTTATTTTCCTTTGTTTTAATATTTTTTTTATTTTCATGTTTAACTTTAATTGTTAATTTTGTAAATTTGTTTGTTTTTAACATTGCTCTATTGGACCATCATTCATTGCCATTGACTATTATGGCAGGAAAAATTTCATTAATTTTAAATTGCAAAATATCGAAAGCAGTATATAAAAAAAATGCAAACTTATGTATTCTTATATTTTTTTAATTAAATTTTTTTTACAGTTTGCCTTTCAAATATAATCATTATGTTATTTAATGGTGTCATTATTTCCATAGTTTTTTTAGGATAAATAGATTATAGAAAAACGAAAAGGAATTTTGTTCCTCAGGTTTGCATTACAAGTACTCGAATATATTAAAAATATGTATATTGACACACTATGAATAGTTTTTACACGACTCTTTTATTGGAGTTAAAACCATCCGGGTTCGTTCCCGCCGGAGCTTCGTAAGGGTTGGTTACAAAAAACAGAGCAAAACTGATTGGTTTTAACAAAAAAAAATTGTGTTGTAAATGTCATTAAAGTATGTTAATGTTATTTTCTATAATGCCACACCACAAATTATGTGCTTCATGCAAAAGTATATATTTTTTTTGTTTATTAACAATAAATTTGATATTTCCTTTTGTTAGAATTATAAAAAAATGCATTCAAGGTTTTGTTATTGTAAAAATATAGCACTCATCAAATAAACTAATGTTCTTCTTTCAAATTCAGAACAAATCTCATATATGTTCACCACGGAACATTTTTTACATACATCGTCATGTAGCGGCTTTTATTTGATCAATATAATATAGTTCACATCACATGTATTTAATTATTTATTATTAAATAAATATTGAAATCTTAAAGTTATTTATTTTATTTACAGCTTGGCTGAGAAAACAAATATTTTAATTATTAAAAAATGAACAAAGATTAATTCAAAAGCATACAAAAATATTTCTCTCTTTGTTCAACCTACTCAATGGTTATTTTTAAAAAAATATTTCCTTGACTAAAAAAACAATTTAATTATAGCACATTTAACACAAAGCGCTCTTATAGTGAAATATTCACGAAAACTCCGCTGTACAAATTAGCCTACATTAGACCTATGTTTACATTTATAACGTAACATAAATATTGAAATCATAGAGTTATTAATTTTTTTCATAGCTTGGCTGAGAAAACAAATATATTTAATAAATATAAAATGAACAAAGATTAATTCAAAAGCATATAAAAATATTTCACAAATCAAAATATTTTTTCTAAACGTATACATTTAATATTTACCATCAATTATAAATTAAGAAATATTGTATTCTTAAAGCAAAGAAGCCTTTTATTTAGAACTTTTTTGTATTAAGTAAAAAAAAACGAATTTCAATACTCGCCAATTTATCGTAAAATATTTATTTCTTACGAATAAATACAAATAAATACAAGACAGATGCAGTTACCAACCTTTTTTTTTTGTACTGTAGAACTGAATGTTTTTAGTATGTATTATATATATTAAGGGTGAAGTTTTCACATTTGGCTGTATTCAGATGCCCATATGTAAATAACTGTATGCTATATTTTCAAAACACATAAGCCTTCGGGTGATTTTTTGGGCAAAAATATTGTCCAAATATTTACCAATTCGAGCAAGTGTGTTCTAAATAAAATCACAAAAAATTAAAATCCTTTATCTTATCCTAATATAATATTGTAATTTTTTGTTTTGATATGTATTGAAATAAATAAATAATTATTTTTTAAATCAAATAGCGCTGTTGATATACCATATACTATATCAACATCCCTTCAATATTATCTCGTCTATTCGACAAAAGGTGTTTTGTTCGTTGTTTCAAGCGACAAATTATGTACAAAGATTACAGAAAAACAAAAAGCTCTGAATAGGAACACGCCATTAATTACACCAAAACCAACACACCACGTAAAAGCATATAATAAAATACGTGAGCTGTTTAATAATACATATTTGAATTACTCCGCCACATAGTAAAAAGTTATATTAAAAATCATAACGCGTGTGCAGTTTTACGTTGGTAATGTCGTATAAAAAGCGTGTTTTTAAAACCAAAGATGAAATATGAAAGATGAAGTATGTATGTACAATATTAAAATATTAATTACGAAACTAACTTGCTCACCATCACTCAGTCTCCCCGAAGGGGTAGGCAGATAAAATGGACTGCCACACTTTTTTCTCTGGAAACAATTCTCTCGCCTCCTCAACATTCATACATCGTGACATGCATGCACGTCAATTTCTCCGACTACTCACTTGCCCGACATTGAATATTTGATTGATTTGATTATGCCACGTACTCGTGGGTCTTTCTATATTTCTAGTTCCATTAACTTCATAAACATATAGTTTTTTTACCATTTTTTTCATGTGTCTAAATCATTTCAATGTTCCTTTCATTATTTTGTTCATAACACTTTCATTCACACTGCATTCACTTCTTATAATTTCATTCGACATTATATTATTCACTTCTTTTGCCATTCCTATGCTTCGCTTCCATACTCAAGGGTCGGTACAATAACACCATTACGCACTGCCATTTTACCTTTTTTGGATAGGCATTTACGATGTCTACATTAAGGGCACCATTTACTTTTTGACTGCCTCAAACATATCAATTTCGCAAGCATACGTCATACATACTAGTCACCAAGACTTGTAGTTCATGCTCGTTGTCTGCAAGTAGGACAGCGTCATCCGCATACAATATACAGCTAACCAACACTGCTCTCATTTTGGCACCTATGTATTATACATAATAACGATATACTCGTATAGTAAAATATATCATCCCTTATTGAAGAGTATATACACCTTTTATTATTATTTAAATAATAAATAAAAACAAAACAGAACCAAAAACAGAATTATGAAACATAAATATTTATCTAATTTGATTGTATTGCAAGAGATACATGTTTTTATTTACGTTAATAAAAATAACATCACAGAATATACTGAAAAACAGATATTAAAGATATCACAAAAAAATATATTGCACTATAATCTTAAATTTGAAGAATACTTTAACTGATATCTTATGAATCGAAAGCTTAATGTTATTAGATAAAAGGTATCACTGTTTAGTTATCTAGAATAATTACACGAAAAGCTTTTAAGCGTAGCGCAATGACTAAACTTTTAGATTTTTTAAAAATTATTTTTATTATTGTAAAACTAGATATTCAAAATGTTTTAATTAGATTGTTTAACTAATTTTTAATGTATTATCTTATCTTTTTTAAAATACATTATATGACATTTTCCCATATGTGACTAGGAAATATTAAACTGATTCATTTTAAATTTGATACGCACATGTTAAATTATTTACATTTTACTGCATACAATATCGTTACTATAGTGCAGGGGTAAATTTCCATTTAATGTCGTCACCGATGTTTCTGGACCACCTCTGTAAAAAAAAAATCAAATTAATCGTATATAACAACAAAAAACCTTTGCGCTCTTTTACGGAAGGGTATGCAAAAAATAATGGACTACCACACTTTTCTATTCTTACACTTTTATCAAGTTCCCTACGTATTTATACAGCGAGTCATTTACGCTCGATGATTCTTACTATCATACATCTAACATGTCCGACCTTTAAAATTTTATAAATTTAGTCATGCTATGTTTATTTCGATCTTCTTTGATTCCGTACTTCGTTCACATCGTAAAAGTATACTTTCTTAACCCTTACCACTCCTTTGTCGAATCCCAGCCGACATCGCTATATGTACGCTACAACTCAGCTGTCGGCTGGCGGCCGACAAGATAAAACTTGCGCGCGCGGTGTATTTTCGCGCGCAAAACTTGACACGTGTCGTTGTTTGTAATTATTTGCTAAAAAAACATTTAATTTCACGATTTAATAATAAGATTTTGACTGTTTTCCGTTTTTATTTTACTATAAAATAATACTTGCAAATTCACATAACCTAAAATGGCAGGAACTTTGCGTGATACGTCATGCAGAGGAGTGATTAGAGTACAAACCCCACTTCATTGCGAAACTGGACAAAAGTTCTCAAGACTGTACTGTATGCAGTAACAGAAAGATTCCAAGGGGAAGACGGAAACAATGTAGTTTTGTGAGACCTGTTCCAGAAAACCTGGTCCGCGTCCTGGAGATTGTTTTAAAAAGTACCATACTATGCAAAACTATAAGTAGTCTATAATGTTTTTTTTTAATTGTTTTTATTTGCAGAATAAATCATTACAAAAAAAAAAATTTACGATTTTTTTGGTAATTACCTATCAATAAAAATATTTTGACATTTATTTTAGAATGGCCGACAAACAATATCAAAAAAAAAATGGAGTGGTAAGGGTTAATCATTATTCCTTCATCCGTGCATCCATTGATCCGTTCATATTTTTGTTCATAATACTTTCTTCTGCTCTACATTCCTTCGTGATATTAGAATTTGAAATTCTGACATACATCATTTAACCAAAAATATGTACTCATCTCTACCACATTTATTCTGCGTTTATCTTTCTTCTGGCAGTTGAATGCTTCGCTTCCGTACATAAGAGTATGAACCAGAACTAGACATTTTGTATTTCTTTAATGTGCAAAATTTAATTACTCATTTATTTTATAATAAAATTATGATATTCTTTATTACAGACATAAATTTCCCCCCAATAATTCTCTGGCATCTTTCAAACAGTCGATTAAAAAAGGAGTTTATCCAATTTTCGTATAAAAATGTAAAATCAAAACGGATTTTCTGTTGCAAACATTTAAATGCTGTGAAATTATATTTATTTTATTTTATTTTATTGTGTGCCATGCCTGGTTTTAAAAGCTCCTAACTGGGAAAACTCGTTCTATTGAGGCTAGTTTTTTTTTCTACATTATTAGGCTATTTAGATTAATCTGATTACAAACTTCAACGAAAGTTAAATTAAAACTAACGAAAACGTCTGTTTTCTAGAAGTTTTATTACATTTAATGTGAATTACATGTTTTGCCTGTCTAAGGCATTATCAAATGTCTTTGAAATAGAATATAATAACTCTTCCAAAAAAAGACATTTTCATTCGAATTAACTATTTAATATGGAGTTCTACATCATTGTTTAAGACATCAATAAATTTAATAAAGATATTAAGGATAACAAACGTTGATTAAAATAACATTTTTCAAATGTAAAAGCTAAAAGTGGTATTAATTATTCAATTAACGTTTTTTAATATAAACAATTGATTATGGTGTCAATTATTATATTTACTGTATTTTTTATATGATATTTTGTTATTTAGATCAATTTTAATCCCATAAACTAAACTTCTTTAAATAAAATCATCTTACTTGATATTTTATGAACATAAATAATGGACTGTCACACGTTTCTTTCCTGACATACTTCTCTCACTTCCTCAAAATTCTTACATCGTGTCATGCACTCACGTTGATTACTTCGACTCCTCACGTGCCCGAATTCAATATTTAGTTAATTTGATCATGCCACATTTTTTTCGGTCTTCCTCTATTCCTAGTTTCATTTACATCGTAAACAAATACTTTTTTACCATCCTTTCTGCTATCATTCTTTCTATATAAAAATGTGGGAACACAGCGTTTTTTTATTGAATGTTTGAATATGTTTAATTAAATTGATGTCCCTCGTAATCTCAGATTAAAATATACTTAAAAACGTTCATATATTGAATAATGTTTTAACATAAAAATTAAATATTTATACAAATATGTGACGTTTAATATTGCATATTACTTCTTTTTTTCTAACTACGCATAATAAAATACATTAATATACTCGATACAATTCAAATTTTATGATTTTTGATACATTTAAGGCGTTAACATTTTGCATACCATAATTATGTTTTATTTATTTATTTGAAACACTGTTTTGATCCACTTTTGGACAAAATCTATGGATGTATGAATATAATTAATTATTACGGTGTTCCTAATCAAAATAAACAATTATGTCCTTATTAAACATACCGTCGTTTCTTGACAAATTGATATTGCTTATTTTTTAGTTTTGTTTGTTGTTTTGAATTCTTATTTTCTAATAATTTCATTACTAAATTCTGAAAAAGTAAATGTTATTCAAAACCACACAAATTTTTTAACCAAAATTAAATAAAATTCTTAGAAATCGACGGCTTACGTTGAATTTTTTTTTTCTAATAATAATGGAAAATGTTATTACATAGGACACAATACGAAAATCAAAATAAAACGCAGAATACAGGGAAAACCTTTACAAAAGTAACATTATTAAAATTTTTAAAGGTTAGCCTTATGAGTCTTACTTACAACGAGTCTGTGAAATTATGATATATATTTTTTTATTGTAATTTAATTTTGAGTAAATGAGTTTTATTAATAAAAATATACGTGATAACTTTATTTGTTTAAAAAATTTAAAATATCGATGACAAGCTTCACAGACAACTTATATGATATACACGTATAATAATATAAAGCTCTACTATTTTCAAATAGTGAACATAAACTTGAGTCTTGATATCTAGTATCCGAGTATATAAAGTCTATGTTCAAAAAGACATGATGGTGGTTGTACGTACATACCATAAGTCCAATTATTTAACGTTTTTGAAAAATAAAAAAGCAAGACAGTTCACAAATTTAGCTTACAAGTAAATTATTCGAAAAAATGGATGAGTTTTCATATAAACGAAATGTGCTGAAAGGGTGTGGGAGAAAATAAAAAAAGTTTAGGAGCAGATTACAAAATGAATGATGTGCTAAAAATTGGCATGCAAATAACAGTCTATACAGAATAGCTATGATGCCATTACACAGCTATCTACATATAAACAAATTTTATGTATGGATTGGAGAAAATAATGATGATAGAATAGATTTGTAAATGAAATAAACTTTGGATATTGGAGTACCAAATGCAGATATTTGTACAAGCAGGGAATACAGTTAAAAAATGTTAATGAAATACGATATAAAAAGTAGAAAAAGCAAAGCGTGACACGTTTAAATCAATCAATTTTAATATATCGATCATGTAATCCAGTGCTCAGCAACCATTGTGCCGCGGTCAAAACACAATGAAAAAATATTTAGCTATAGTCGGAAGTCGTGTATTGCGAAAGAGTTGACTCTTTCTACTGGCCGGAAGCTAAAAAATGTCCGAATTTTAGCTTTTGAAGTGCCACATAATTCGAGGAAGATTTTTGTGTGCCGTAGATGAGAAAATATTGGGGCGCACTGATTCAATCAATCAAAACATGAATCTGCGTGCATTGCATAATTTACGAATATTGAGGATGTGAAAGAAGTATATCTGGAAACCATAGTGTAACACTTCAACCTTTCCGCTAACCCCTTCGGATATAGGCATTATGGTCAGTTAGTAAGTCAGTTGATTATATTTATTTATAATTAAACTTAGATGACATTACTTTAATTGCTTGTTTCGCATTTGTTAAGAAACAATTATTTGAACATTCAATTAGGCACTCAGTGCCCCCAAGTTCATCTCTCTAAGGATACTGCAAAACGTAAGGATAAGGCGGATGAATTCACTAAATTTACAAGAATACTACGAGATATCCTGTTGTTTTGGTACGTACGCTATTATTTACCTTCTTATAGATGTAGCCATATTTCTTCTGTTCGATGCCCTTGAAAACGTTCTTCGGGTATTGGTTAATGAGAGAGAATTAGCCCTTCGAGCTGTACTCAAATCTCGTCCAGATTTTCTGCATAATAGGTACCTGAAAAAATATCCAAGTTAACAAAAAATCTTAAATATTTAAAGTACACATATAAAATAAAGCAATAAAAAATAATTTTAGGGTTCTATTAGATTATAATACAAATGAATCCTTTTGTAAACATATTTTTTCGATAATATAAATATTATAACGAAAACCTAGAAATTTAAGGGAATTAAGGGAGCCAAACTAAACTAAAGTTCCTTTTTAATATAAGTTCTGATTATTCTTAAGAGGCATATTTTTATTACTGTAACCTCTAGACCTCCACCCTCCTTCATCTAGTGAAAAAGAAATTATTTTCTATTTATATGTGTTTAATTATTTTTAAACTGAAATATAATATTTGCTTTCGAAACATTATAACTTCGAAATAAAAAATAAAATAATCGAACAATTCAACTGAAATCTCTGGATAGAAGTTTATTTTAAATAATAATGAAATTAAACGATGTTTCTTTAACTACTTCTACTTTTGTCTTTATTCCGACAGCGACCGGACATCGACGATCAATGTTAGCGACCCTGTCGAAACCGGTCGCTGTCAAAATAAAGACAATAGTGGAAGTAGTTAAAAAAAATCGTTTTTTTTAATTATTGATTAAAAGATAAAATTTTGCGTCGAGATATTTTTTTTTCACTTTTTATTAGCAACATACACTAAAAAAACTTTTGTTTACATATGATGGAAATGCAGATTATCTCAATTAGGGTTAACAGTATATAATACTCCACACCCGAAATGTGTTGCATGCTGTTGCTGTTGTGTTGAAAGCTGGCTTTTTTTCAATATAGAAACAATTTGTTTTCGAACTGAGGCTGAATACATTTACACAGTATTCTGTACAATTTAGTAGTTAAGAATTTAAGTAAAAGTGTTTAAAAAACAATTTATTTGAACAATTGTAGCTAGCCGCACTATAGGGGTTAAATAAAATGTCATTCAGGCGCCTAGATTCCTGCAATAAACCTAACACCTCGACATGCTTCTCTCGCTTCCTCTTCCTTTGAATATTTGATTTATTTGATCGTGTAACGTTTTCTTCGGTCTTCTCTTATTTCTATGATAGTTCCGTTTGCGGCGTTTACATTTACTTTCGTTACCATTACTTTTACATAACTTACATTCGCACTGCATTCCCGTCTTGTATTTGCATTTGATTCTATTGCATACAGATTTATCCAATATTCGTCTAATACAGTGGTTCCCAAATTTGTTTGTCTCGTTGACCCCCTGCTGATTTTTTATATTTTGTGAAGACCCTCTGAATGAGAATGAGCTAAAAAAAAGGTCGCCGTAAACCTTATGCGGACCCCCTGACGTTGTTCAGGGACCCCCAAATCAATTTTAATTATCCACGGACCCCCTGAATGATCCCAGGGACCCCTAGAGGTCCATACGGACCACTTTGGGAACCACTGTCTAATATAACTCATTATTCTGCATTCAGTCTACTATTATCTTCCAGTTCTATGCTTCTAATTTACCAGTTCCATGCTTCTAGTTTGCCAGTTCCATGCTTCACTTCCATACGGGTTGGTACTTAAACTCTATTGTGAATAGTTATTAATGCTTTCATTGATATTTTGTTTTCCAATAACAGTTTTTAAAGCTCCGTTCACTTTTTTTTTTACCCGAACCAGCCCTTTTTTGACATCACTTGAAGAAAAAAAACTATTATTTAATTACTAAATATCAAAACGTCTTATCGGTGACTTTTTACCTTGGTATTTACTTTTATTTTATTCTTTTCGTAAATAAGGGTACATAGATTAATTGATCTTTATATATAAGAGTCGGTAAAAGAACACTTGTGTGCATTGCAATTTTTGCTTTTTTGGATAGGCTTTTGATAAACTAGCAAAGAAGACATATCCTACCTATCTTATTTCCTGGAACATCTCTTGAGATAACTTGACCCCTATTAGCCGTATCTCGCACACTAGACAATTGTGACTCAGAAAATGGCCGTATTTTAGTATTTGATTTATTTGGTATTGACATAATACCCGCTCATACAATCTTGAAAACTGATATTTGTTTTATTTGTCTCACTCACATATCTTACTAGAACAGCAGTATCTTACTATAATCCAAATTTACTACTTGTTTCTTGATCAATGATGTAAAACTCCATATTGTATAATGAATACGAATGAAAACGTCTGTTTATTTAATATGTCTCAATTACTTATTTTACTAGAACAGCGTTATCGCACTAGAATCCAAAGTGTTATATTTACTTATTGTTTCTTGGACAATAATATTAAACTCCATATTAAATAATTAATACGCATGCATTGGTATAAAAACGTGGCACGATCAAACAAATAAAATATTTAATGTCGTTTAGATACAAATATAATGTTAAGTTATGACAAACACAAACAAACAAACAAACAAACCATCACGCCGTTTCCCTACAGTCAGGCAGAGAGAATGAACCGCCACACTATCCTGGCAAACCTCTGTAGCTTCCTCCACATTCATACAACGAGTCATATACGCACGTCGATTCCTCCGATTTCTAACATGACCAAATTTGATTAATTTTGTCATGCCGTGTTTTCCTCGGTCTGCCTTTATAAATAAATAAATTTGAAGTTGACATCGTTAGTTCATTAGTAAATACAAGTGAAAACGTCTATTTTCTAAAAGTCTTATGCATTATTACATATCTTTGAAAATGTCTAAAGCACTTGTGGGGGTTGGTGAGGATTGAACACACGTGGATGTTTCGGCGTTTATTGCGGATCACGAGTAATTACACGTAACTGTATGATATACTCGTGATGGAGCGTGGCTGGATATCGATAGCAGCGGGGCGGAGTCCGGGTGGTGAGTCGTAGAGGATGAGGGCTCGCTGGGCGGTATTGTCGAGTGACTGGAGCGAGGAGTCGTCGGAGGTTTCTCGTACGTAGACTGGGTAGTGGAGACTCGTGTCTCTTCGAGATCGCGATACAGGCTGACGTTTAGGGTTGACTGACGTTTAGAGTGGACTGCCTTAGCTTCGTAGCTCGGCGTCGGAGGGAGTCCGATATCCCTCGTGGCGTGGACTTATTAACGTGGACTCGCGTCTGTTAGAAGTCGTAAGAGTAACTGATCCTATTGGGTGCTCGGAAGTACTGCTTTTATATGCTTTGCTTTCGTCATCTACGATGCCCGACCTAATGACCAAACCTGAACGAATCTAGGCCTCCATGTCATCAAATTTGATAAGTAGGTCTTGGGTCAGCGTTTTTGTGTTTATTCGTGTCATGTATTTCTTCATGAAATATGTTTATCTGGGTTATGCATTTAACCCCGACACACTACCAATTGTCATTTGATAATAACTTAAACAGGCGAAACATGTCATTCCCAAAATGTAATAAACTCGTAGAAGAACAGTTGTATTAATTAACTGATATTCATCTTATATTTCTTCTCAATATAAACATTGGTAATTTGTTATTAGTCATTTTTTTAAATGACTATTTTTACAGCATTTATTCTACTTTCAACTTGTTTTATGCTAGCTTCAAACTACAATACAATTATCAAGGTGATTGAAAATCATCTTTTCCGAAACGTTTATTACAGGTGAAGTCATACCTGTAGAATATGATGACACATGATTCTTAGAAAGAATCTGGATTATTTATATCTATACAATCAATGCGTTTAAAAGTGAATATACACATATGTTGTATATCTTTCATTCGACATTGAGTCCATAGTACCCAATTTAGAAAACGGTATTTCTATTTTAAGAGATTTATTCGTCTCTCGACGGGAAAATCACGTGACGGTTCACGTATTAAACTGTAAGGACATATTTCGAACTTGAGTTTTCTTCTGTTCGCATTTTCGTACTATCTGAAAGCAAGGGAATCCTAGGCTTAACTTTATGGTACAATTACTAAACTGAAAGCAAAAACACGTCCGAACAAAACTTGATTTGAACGTTCGTTAGTTATAGGTAGGAATAACTCACAACATCGCTGGGGGAATAACAGATGAACATTGTGTGTTATGGTACTTTGGAGAACTTAAAAATTTATGACAACGTGATAAGAATGGTGATCAAAAATTGAGAAAAGAAAAGTTACCACTATACATTTGTTGATCAAACAAAATAGAAACCCAAATTCCCTTTAAGATCAATAAAAAAATCCTTATTACTTATATATTATTTTTGACACTGTATTTCGTAAACCCAGATTGAAATTAAATTTAAAACACTTGTTTTATATACATCTTCCTTAAATTTGTGTTATGAATTCATATTTCAAATACACTTGTAACAGTCAAGGTATTTTTTAAATAATGTCTAACACTAAAAAAAGACGTCTTGCATCCGAATAAAATATATTTTAATATATAACAACAACAAAAAACATACCGCTGTTTCCCCGGAATTGTAGGCAGAGAAAATACACTGCCACATTACTTAATCCTGACACACCTCTCTACCTACCTTTACATTTATGAAATTGGTGATTTAAGGATTAGTCATAATATTTTTCTATTACACATATAAAAAAAGTATTTTTTTGTTTAAAATATGTATATTCATTTACACCTGAGGATGGAGGTCACCTCCAAAACATGTCGTAGTTTTCCTGTATAAAAATACCTAATAAAATAAAGTAGAACTTAAACAGTGTTGTTTTTCAATTAAAAGGTTTTTACAATAGAATTCCACACTGTTAACGCCTTAATCTTCAATAAGGTGATTTATTTTCAGTTGATTAAACGGAAAATTTTAATATTCATATTGAATGTACAATATTCATCTTCTTCTTCTTCTTTTAATAGATCTGACGATCTGTGAAACAGAAATCATATCTCGTCGGATGATGAGGTCCAATTGTCCTTCCATCTCTTGAAAATACATTTTTTTAAATGTAAAATACATCTCTTCTATATTCGCCTTTACTTTGTGTTGTGAATTTTACATTTGAATAAATATAATTATACTTTGTATTACAACACTTTATATTTTCACTGAACACAGACATGTTTCAGTTACAAGTAAACTTTATCAATGTATACAATTTTAACTTGTATAATTGTATACCAACATTGATATATGTTACTTGTAACCGAAACATGTATGTTTTTAGTGTTTATAAAATGTGTTATAATACAATGTATAATTATATTTATTCAAATGTAAAACATGTATTCCATAAACACACAAAGCTCGTTAAAATCAACAAACAATATCAAATTCTGGTTTAAGTGCTCTATGGCAGTTCATTAACATGAAATGTTATTTATCGAAGCATGTAGAAGAAAACCTTATTAACATAACAACTTATAGTTAATATAACAGCTATATACTATTTCATTGATATTTAAATAAATATTTTTTTTAATATTGTTCTTGTTGTGACAAAACACATTTTGAAATAAACTGGTTTCTGATGATTGCCGTCCTTCGTCATTGTAATTTTAAAAAGATTAATTGAGAAATTTGAAAATCATCAAAAACATACATATTAACAACTAGCTATACCCAGCAACGCGTTGCTGTGGTTCAGTCTGGTTTAATGGAAAATGATCCCATATGGTGGTTTAATGTTCTCCACCCGAGACCACTGGCCCACACCCAAGGCAACTCTCCCCCACTTGGTTATGAACCGAGGTCCAACTGGCCCCCACCAAAACCGCTCCTTGTCACCATCCCTCGGTTTCAATATCTAAGCCCCTGTCCATGGCCACCATTCCACACTTCTCCCTGCCTGGGTAAATCAGGTCCAAATGTCGGATTCTACCCACCACATCCTCCAAGAAACTCTCCTCTCACCATCGAACAATATCCAACCTCGACATCCAAGAAATAAACTTCTAACATGTGGGGGAGGAATAAAATCCGATCTGGAATTCCTGGGAAGACGATATTCAACATTGTGTCAAAATTTCAAAGCAAACGGTGTATAACTTTCGGAGATTTTAAATATTGAACACAATATATTACGTAAAAATGAATTGACATCAAAAATTATTTTCCTATGAAGCATTCACTTTGTGGTAAAAAATTTTAAAATTCATTATTATTTGTATTTAAAATAAAATTAAATTAAAAACGCTACACTTTGTTTTTCACCACTATGCGGTTGTTTTAATTGCCGACTAGTTTCGCTTGTACCCAAGCTTCCTCAGGGCTTCGTAATAACTCGGCAGTTAAAATAACCGATAGTGGTGAAAAACAAAGTGCAGTGTATTTATTTTATTTTATTTTAAATACAAATAATAATAAATTTTAACATCAAAAAGTTAAGACACACTTAAATTAGATGTTAAATATTTCAAGTATTTATTTTGTAGCATTTAAAGTATCGAAATGTTGAGGAATTATCTAGTTTGTACTCGTATATTATACGAGAATTTTCTGAATGTACTTTCTTTGAAAATTTACGTGATTACGTAAAACCTTCCAAAAATCTTAGAAACTTTTTCAATGTTTCCCCAAATACTAGTACATAAAATTCTTATCAGATTGCAAATATTCATCCAATGTTTGCATACTTAAAAACTTTCATAATTTTTGCACGATCATCCTTCGGAGGGGATATTTCATTTCCTAAAATAACGGGTTGAATTTTTTAATCTTTTGTTTCGAAAGGGCACTATAAAAGGGCGGGCTTAGTCTCATGTTTGTCTTTTGTCTGTGAAAATGAAAGCCCACATTGCTGTATTTATCATAATATAAAAGTCCCAAAAAACATTCGTCCCATAAAAGTACAGATGACAACCGGTCACATACAGGGGTGCTTTGAAACGAAATGTTTTGTATGGCGTCAAGGCTATTTGTATAATAAAATCGTGTTTTTATTTCATGAAAAATTAAATCAAAATAGTTTTAAATTTTGGAAACGCTAGCCGCTCCTGCAGACCCCTGGTCTAACTAATCATATGTTGAATCAACTAACCATATTCGATAAACCTGCAGACTGTTCTATCCAAAAATATATTACAGTGTCATTTTTTTTTCATCGTTAAATTTTAACATTGCTTGAAAATTCTATTGGGATACTCGATCCAATGCGGGACAAAACTACGTATATAAGCAAAACCTAGTGTATTTTATCCGTTAACTGGGCACTAGGAAAGTGCATATAATAAATAATATATATATTTTTTTAATATTGTTTTCAATGGCGAGATACCAAAATTTACACAAAAAATATTATATTAACAGGCTTCCTCTGAATAATCTTAAAAAAAAAACAGTTTTATTTATTACATCGACAAATATGTACATATCGTACCTCCAGTCGTAAGCTGGCTCAATCCAAAATTCATGTTTTTTGGGAAATGAAGAAAACGTGTTTCGGCCCTTGACAGTTTTTGGTAAATCACGCTATAACATTATGAAATGAAAAGCTAAGTTTTTCTATAGAGCCTTATTGGGGCAGTTTTTGATTTACTGGGTGATAGAGCGCGGTTTTTTTAGTCATTCTGTATACTTAACTCAATTCAACAAAATTTTGAAATGAGCCGGTTTACGACTGGAGGTGCGATAGATAAATTTTATTTTTGCGGCATTTTGTGGTTCAAATTTACTTATGTCTACGGGAACATGGATAATATTAAGTAAAAAATATTTTACAAAATACGAATGAAAACGTCTGTTTTCTAGGAGTTATACGAAAAATATTGTTCATTACTTTCTCGTATTAAAATTTCGCACACAGGCGAAACATGAGATTCGCATAAATAATAATAAACTTCTAGAAAACATTTTCCTTTGGTCCAATTTACGGTTCATATACAAAACTACAGTTATGTGCCAGGTTTGTGATATTTTAGTGATTGGCTCTGTGAAACGTTATAAAAATATACTTTCATTATTAGAGTAATTTTCGAACTCTAGAAATTACAGATTATTTTAACGGTATTTCAAATAGAACCAACTATAATATGTGTTTAGAATGAGTATGAGTATAGTTATAGATCAATTTAACTATTCGTATGTAATATTATAATTGAATTTAACATTAACATAAAAGCACTAGTTCGAGTATTATATCAGAACTGAACAAATAGAAAATGAAAATTATACAAGTTCGTTGACGTAAGAATTAAATTAAGTTTCACTTAAAATATCGTTTATTACGTTCAACATTTAGATAAGTTATAATACATATATTTGGTTTGGTTCATGCGGTGCTGCCGTAAATTTGGAGATATTTCGTGTATAATACATGTGAATTGTTTTGGTCAATTTGATTGTTGCCGCTCTTTATAATAGTTAATTGTGACACGTAATAAGTTTGTACTGTTGTGATGTTAAAATTATACATGTTTTTTCGTTTATATAAAGAATTTTTGACAGGTGTAAAAATAAATTTTTCATTTGTTCCAATGACAATTTGAATAATTTCTTCAATATTATTTTCAAGTTCTTACTGGTGTTGGTTAGTTTTAAGTGCCTTATTACTGCTTATTTAAAAAAAACTGTGAATACGTGGAACATAAATTAAATAGACAATATGTGCACCATTTAAAAAGAACATTTTGTGTTAAATTATTTTTATTTTGTTATTTTATTTTATATCATTGTATTTATATCATATTACTTGTTTTAGATTTATTTTGTGGATGTTAGACGATCGAAGTGTGCGCGGGAGATGCCTATTGGTGGCGATGAGGTTCGCAACGCATCACACCGCGTCTCCCGCGGTGCGAAAAGAGAAGGATGGAGTGCCGCATCGGTTAAAGTGTGACAGTCCATTCTTTCTGCCTACCCTTTCGGGGAGACGGCGTGATGGTTAGTTAGTTAGTTAGTTACGTTCAACATCATCAACGAGACGAACAGAAATTTCAATTTTAAGTGTCTTAGATGTTTTATTAAAAGTATGTCAGGCAAAGAAAAACAGTATTCACATTTTCTTTATTTTTCTTTAAGTTGATTTTTTTCTTTAAATTCAGATACACTATTAAATATTCATGAGAGCAAAACTTTAATTGAATAATAATAATAAATCAAGGCTACAATATGTTTTCGCCATTTTTTTAATTAAAAATTAGGCAATAAATATGAAGGATCCATCGCTTGATACTACTTTTCCCATATTTCTAACAGCATACGGATACCGGGCCAAAAATTTGGTATACTCTTGAGGCTATATACTAATAGACTCAATTTTTGGAATCTTCATATGATGTGAAGTGCTGCTCAGATAGGCCATGCGTCATCAATTGAAACAAGTGGAAATCAAAAGGGGCAATGTCAATGTTGAATACGGCGGGTAAGGTAATACTTCCCAATTGAGTTGTACTGATATTATATCATGTGATCACATTCATAAGAGCATATCGTTGCACCACATAAGTCTCATTTTCGTTAATTAATTTAATTATTGGGAGATCTTTGAACCTACGTACGAATTTATAAAAACACACCTAATTTGTTAATACATAACATTTACGATAATCAAATGATTTTACTGAAATCTCTTGATGTAAGTAAAAAATACTTAAATATAACGATGTTTTTCAAACTACATCCACTTTTGTCTTTAGGTTAGGTTAAGACAGCAGGCCTCACTTGAGATGATGTTAGGCATCAGGCATGCAATAGAGTCAGACGGGGAAGGTTCATTGAGGCCCTATGCACCACGGAGGTGTGACAGAGCAAAAAAAAGAAGAAGAAGAAACGTTTACTACTCTATGTTAATTATTTAGTTTAAACTTTTACTAGAAAATTATGGTTTTCCAACAAGAACGACCAGTTTAGATATGATCTCATATTTCATGGAGGAACTTATTAAAATGAATATCGCAATTTAACTTTCTTATAAATTGATCATCAATAAGAAATTTGAGTTAATTGTTAATATGTGTTAGTCAGAAATATCCAAGCTAATTCACTTTTGATTGTAGATTAATATTTTAATAACTTTTGTTAAACACTATATTTTCACAACACTTTATGGTACTCTTCAAAAATGTATTTTGAATGGTAATCATCTTTTATTGGTGTCTTCTTCTTCTTCTTTTTGTCCTGTCAACTCCGTGACGCATAGGGCCTAAAGGGACCTTCTCCTCCCGGCTCTATCGCATGCCTGATTCCTAATATCATCCCAAGTGAGGCCTGCTGCTTTAGCCTCGTCCTGCAAGGCTCTTCTCCAGGTGGCTCTAGGCCTGCTTTGCTTTCTCTTTCCCCTCATAGGGGACCAATATAGGCTGGGTTTCGTTTCAGTGTGTGACTGATCCACTATCATTTATGTCTAGTGACTTGTTCTCTAATTGGCTTTTTGCCTGACATGGTCAAGAAAACGACAATTGACACTGTTTGGGGCTAATAGATCTTGAATATTGAGCAAAGGCACCTATTTATAAACACCTGGAGTTTTCCAATAACATCCGCGGTAGATTTCCAAATCTCACATCCATACAGCAGTACGCTTTTAACGCTACTGCTGATTTTTTTCGGTGTAATTTAATTTAATTACACTTGATTATATTTGTGAAGAGTGCAAAAAAATCTGAGTAAATTCAATGTTTTTATATGTCAAAAGAAAAATCGCAAATCCAGAATCAATCATATGATTTCAAAGAAATTTTCAAAATGTGTATTTTTTTAACTGGTTTTAATTTTCCACATGTAAATTTACCATGTGCGGTAGCATAGAATCCGGTGCGCACTCAAAAGTTTCAAGGGAAAACAGAATTACGCGTGAAACAATACACGATATTTGCATACGAATGTTATCACTCATTTTTTTACGGCATACTCCACTCAGGAATAAATTGCTGACAAAGTGTATTTCGTGTCACATATTTGGCCGGTTTTGTTGTCAATAAACGAAACGGGAACATACAGTGTATACTGTTTTATTAACATATTTCATATGAAATTGGGATATTTCTATTTCCGCTCACTTCGCAATCAGCCTCGGTTTTTTTATTTGCGTGGTTTTCAGAATTATTGTTTAAGCGTTTTCGACTCTAAAGAGTCGCCTACGGGTAGGTTCACAAGAGGTTTTATTTTATGATGAATGTAAAATGCTTAAAAATAAATTAACATTGAAAATAAATAATAAAGTGTTTCAATCTTATTTGATTTAAAGAATGTGAATTTACTGGCAAAAGAAAGATAAAAGTAGAATAAATGCAGTAGTAATGAGATCTCTTAGATGAATGTGTAAATACTCTATGTATGATAGAGTATCGAATGAAAATATAAGAAGTGAATGCGATGCGAATGATGGTGTTATGAACAAAATAATAAAAGGTTCATTGAGATGGTTTGAACACATGGAAAGAATGGTAAAAAAGTATATGTTAAAGATATACGAGTAAATGGAACTAGAAATGGAGGAAGACCGAGAAAAACTTGGCACAATCAAATAAATCAAATATTGAATGTCGGCCACGTGAGGAGTCAGAGAAATCGACGCGCGTGCATGTCACGATGTATGAATGTTGAGGAAGCGAGATAAATATGTCAGGAAAAAAATGTGGTAGTCCATTATTTCTGCCTACCCCTTTGGAGATACGGTGTTATGGTTAGTTAGTTAGTTAGACTATACCGTGACAAAGCCAAACGTTAATAGCATTTTCAAGCATTCACGAGCTAACAGCTAGGTTCTGTTATATTCCATATCCATATCAATTGTATTTATAAAAAATTAATTGTTATTTTGAGAAAGAAACCAACCGGTTTCCCCCTGTAACGAGCTTCATTAGAGCTATACACAAACTAAACATTAAATACATAGTTGTAAGTTAAGGTGAAAGTAATGGGAGGTAGCCAAAATAGAAGGAATAAGGGAAAGAGATGGATATACATAATTAAATATTTATTGTAATTGAGAAAGGGGAAAGGGTAAGGTTAATGACATATACTGGATGGTTGAGAGAAAGTGCAAACATATTTAAAATGGGGCTATAGGTTAAATTGCTTTGATCATTTAAAATGTTTTTTTTTTTTTTTTTTGTAATATTTCTTAGTCTTCAGAATTAGATTTCTAATTCTGATTTAAAAAAAAATTGTTTTATTCATGTGGTGCTCCTGTAAATTTGGAAACATTTATTGTATAAGTGAATTGTTTTGGTCAATTTGGTTGTTGCCGCAATTTATGATAGTTATTTGTGACACAAAATACGTTTTCACTCTTCTGATGTTAAAATAATACAAGTTTTTTCGTTTATAAAAATAATTTTGACAGGTGTAAAAATAAGTTTTTCATTTGTTTCAATGACAATTTGAATAAATTCTTCAATCAAATTTTCAAGTTTTTGCTGGTATTGGATTGTTTTGAGTGCCTAATTAAAATTAAAACAGTGGAATAAAAAATTAAATAAACACAAATGTCCGGATCGTCCAGTTGACGACAAGTGCACCATCTAAAAGAACATTATGTGTTAAATTATTTTTATGTGTTATTTTATTTTATATCATTTTATTTTATATAATTTGTTTTAGATTTATTATGTAGACGTTGAATGATCGAAGTGTGCGCGGGAGATGCCTATTGGTGGCGATGAGGTTCGCAACCCATCACACCGCGTCTCTCGCGTTGGCGAAAAGAGAAGGATAGAGTGCAGCATCGATTAAAGTGTTGCAGTCCATTCTTTTTGTCTACCCTTTCGGGGAAACGGCGTGATGGTCAGTTAGTTAGTTAGTTATGTTTCTTAGTTATTTAATATAACACCTTTTTTATTTTATATAAAAATTGGGCTCCCGATTCTTTGCTAAAATTATGGCCTTCTTCTATGTAATGATTAGTTATTTCTGAAAAGCCATTACTATTGAGACAACGAAGGTATTCTGCAACATGAAGATTTAGGTAACGAGTTGTTTTTCCTATGTAAAAGGAGGGATAATCTGAGCATGAAAGTTTGTAAATTCCTGAATGGTTCAATCTATCGTCTCGGTGTTAAGTATTTACCAGAAATTTACTTATGTTATTATTTGTATAGAAGGCCGGTGAAATAGATAGAGGGAGATTTTTTACGGAATAAGAAGAAAATTTGAAAATGTATAAAATTTTCCGCCATTGGAAGAGAGACTTGGCATTATTTTTTTAAATAATTTATGAATTGGGGTTGAACAAGAATCTGTGCGTGACTACTTGTTTCAAATATTTATTCAGAATTTCGGAAATTAAGGACGGGTTCAACCCGTTATTGGAAGCAATTAGTTATATAGTAGCTAATTCTTTAGAAAAGTGATGATTGGAAAAGGATACATTGATAAGGCAATTGATCATATAATTGAAAACAGAACGTTTGTGAGAGATAGGGTGAATAGAAGTATTGTGAATTGTCATATCGGTGTATGTCGGTTTTCGATTAATATTTAAAAAATATACGAGTATATGTATGATGGATAATGTTAGATCTAGGAAGTTTAATGAAGAATTGGTTCCGACTTCCAGGGTGAATTGAGTTTTAAGGGTGGTACGAGTTAATATGTTTCAAGAAAAATTCTAACTGTCTGTCTGTGCCGGTCCACAAACAAAGAATATCGTCAACGTATCTTCGCCAGAAAAATACGCTTTTTAGGAGGGAATTTTTTTAAGTAAAAATCTTATTTTCTATATTATCAACAAATATTTCTGCTAGAAGTGGGCTGGAGAGAGATCCCATGGGAAGACCTTGTTTAATTTGTGTTAAACATTTGTAGACTCGTTACAGAGTGAAATCGGTTAATTATACAAAATGTATTAAATTCCATCTTTATTGATGTCAAACCTCCAAGTATCGGCTTCTTACCAAAGTTCAATTATATTTTATTTGTTATATATGAGCGATATTATATTTTTTTGATGTTACAGAAAGTGCAGTTCATAGCTTCTATGGGACGCGCTTTTCAAAAAACGACATGTTCTAAAATAAACTAAACACGTTTTGGGTTCGCATCGCTTTAATTCTGAATGAGAAAATTTCGTGAGAAAAATGTCTGAAATAATTTTTATTTTAGTGTCGTGTGAACCAAGCGTAATTTGAAGGGTGTCGTAGGGAAATTCCGTTTTTATGTTCTACATCAATTTTCAGAATTTCAGGCACGTTAAAACTGAGTAAAATTTATTATCTCTAAAACGTTTTTTTTCCTTGAAAGTATGATATGTTATACTGTTGAGTGTCTTTAGAATTCGGTTTTTTATTTATTTTCACGACTACGTTTTAACGAGAAAAAGAGATACACGTTTCATCAAATTTTTCTTGAAAATTTACTTTACTCTATATATGCAAAATCTATTATTCATGGTCATATTAATATCGTGGTTAACCAGAAAATTATTGCTTATAATGTAATATTTCTTGGTTCTTGAAGAATAACCAAACTTATTATCAATATTTATTATTGTAGAAAACGTTTGTTTTCTTGTGGTTCTAATATATTTATTGTGGGAGTGACTTACATTGAATTAAATATTATAATAAATTTTTTAAATGGTTTGAGTGTCTTCTTTACTTTTATGTCGGTTTAATTTTAAAAACCTTTAATAATATCCTTACTCGACGGAATATATCATCCTATAATATATCAGAAACATCTATAAAACTGACATTTTGATTAATATAAAATAAGGATAGTTATTTGTGTATTTACTTTACTTATTTTACATTCTGCGGAACGAATATATAATACATGGAATCGATGAACTAGTGAAACCGTGAGATAAGATGAGACCCTTCTTCTGTGACGATAATTTAAATCTTAAACTTCGACAAAGAATGATAAAAGCTTACATATGGTCAGCTCTGTTATACGGAAGTGAAACATGGACTCTAAAAGTGAACGTAATGAATCGGTTAGAAGCATTCGAAATGTGGATACACAGAAGAATGCTTCGTATACCTTGGACCGAAAAGGTCAGTAACGTCGAAGTACTTAGGAGAGCCGGAGCCAAGAGAGAGCTGTTGTCGAATGTCAAAGTGAAAAAGGTCTCATATTTGGGTCACGTGCTGCGTGGAGAAAAGTACCGCCTCCTCCGACTTATATTGGAGGGCAAGATAGAGGGAAGACGGGGAGTTGGCAGAAAACAGATGTCCTGGCTGCGCAACATTAGAGAGTGGACCGGAATGGGGACGGTGGATGACCTGTTTCGAGCAGCGCAGGACAGGGAGGCTTTCGCCGGAGTGATCGCCAACGTCGGGGGGACCTGACATGGCACAGGAAGAAGAAGAAGAAGTGAAACCGTTCCTTTTTTAGAAGTTTCACAATAGATTTTATAGAAGTAGCGTGTTTTACCTTGCTGAGGCATTTGAAACCTGTCACTTCCATAAATATAATACAACTTTTCGAAATCAAACATTATCATCAACATTATAAATTTCGATTTTATTTATTTTATACATCAATTATTTGAATAGATCTTCTTCAAAAATAACAGTTAATAAGTTAGACTCTGGTATTCAGAAATATGAATGATACTTTTACGATGACTTTTTACTCAAATTTTTTTCACGGAATCACTATGTGTAAAATATATTTGCACATAACAGGAATATCTCGGTTATGAGCGTTGTGAATATTTTCGAAGATTTGTGATTATAATAATATAAGTTTTGCCCGATATTTATGAATGCTATTTCGGTGAACGAGCTTTAATTATAAAATTAAATAGAATAACTACAGCTTGCATCTTTTTTATGTATTGAAATCGTTTTCTCATTCATCCGTACTTTATTAAGTTACCTATTATATGTTTAATATGACACGGTCTCGCTATAAAATCTTTTATAATCCAATTTAAAACGCGTTGACTGCCAATGGCTTTATCCGCTATATAGGTACTTTTTTATTTATTTATTATATATAAAATGAAACATTTTTTTTTTATTTATCTGGGAACTATGGTTGGTGCGAGGAACAAAATAAATGGTGTACGAAAAGTCAAGTCACTCAAATAGAGATATGTCTCCTGAAGCAAAGTGGCAGTATATAATGGAGTTCTAGTACTAAACCTTTTGTATGGAAGTGAAGCTTGAAGCTGGCAGAAGAAGGATGAAATTATAGAAAATGAGATCGCTGAGATTAATATATTTGTAAACTATAAATGATAGAGTACTATCCGACCAAATAAGAAAGGAATATAGGCATCATAAGTAAAATAATAAAAAATCAATTAGATGGTTTGAACATATGGAACGAATGGTTTAAAAGTTGTATACAAACAGTGTGAATGGAAAAAAAAACAAGAAAAACATGGCATGACCAATCGAATAAGTTACTAAAAGGTGGCCACATTCGAAGATGGAAAAATCGACGAGTGTGCATGTTACGATGTATGAATATAGGGGAATCTCGAGAGGTACGTCAGGATAGAGCAGTGTTGTGGTCCATCTTTTCTGTGTAACCCCTACGAGGAAACGGCGTGGTTAGTTCGTAAGTTAGTGAATAAAACAAACTGTTTTAAATCACTGTTCATAAATAATACATTAATTGAAAACAAACATGCGTATTTAAATTTACTAAATTCAGGATGTTCGAAAAATTAAATATGGTAACATCCTGACATGAAGATCAGTAGCAAAGTAAGAATAAATAAGACCCTTGTGTGACCCATCATGATATATGAGATCGAGTGCAGGGTGGACACCACTATCACAAAAAAAACTCACCCGCACAGAGTGTCAGAAATGAAGACGCACAGAAGCATATCTGGCATGACACTATGCGATAGAATTAATAGCTCAAGGATGAAGGTATGCGAGATCAAATTAAAGCACTGACGGTAGTATTAAAATGGTTGCGAGATTCAAGCATAAAAATTTCTATTGTCTTGTTAAAAGCCACTTGCTCTAAATAACTAGCGGGAAGAGCGGATATAAATCGCAACACAGGAGAATTATTTTTATTTATTATTAAGTACATAAATAAAATCTAACCATCACGCCGTCTCTCCGAAGGAGTAGACAGAAAGTATGAACCGCCCCACTGTTGCCCCTGACATACATCTCTTAATTCTTCAACATTCATACATCGTGTCATGCACTCACGTCGATTTCTCCAACTCCTCACGAGGCCGACATTAACTATTTGATTGATTGATTTTTTTTATGAAATAACTATTGTTATATTTATTTGATAAGTTGTTTCTCAGAGATTAAAGATGTGTTAAAAAAAAAAACCTAAAGAATTCACAATTTGACTTTTTTTTATTATGTTCACTTTCGAATTGTACTAAGTAGACACACAATAATATACTATTATTTCGTAGAATTTTTTATCTGTCAGCATATTATCATAAAATAATGTATATTGTTTCTTGAACATTAATATAATAATCCATATTAACTTTTACGAATTTATTAAAGCACCTGTTAATTATCTAGCATGGATTGGGCACGTATGCCGAGCCGAAGAGACCAGAGCAATCAAGACCCTGTACGCGTCTAGACCGACTGGAGTAAGACCTCTAGAAAGGCCCTAGACAGTGCCTAATGGACAATGATCTGGCTGATCTGGCTAGGTTGGGCGAATCGGACTGCTGGTAGCAAAAGGCGCAGGATCGAGGAGCTTGGCGAAAAATCATCAAGGAGGCTAAAACTATTCAAGAGTTGTATGGCCATAGGAAGTAAGTAAGTATCTGTTAATTATTCATAATACCTTACATTTAATTATGCTATAGCGATGCCAAACATGAAACTTACGTTAAATATAATGATGTTGTTGATTGAAATTTCTTGGTAAAAGTTCATTGTAAATAATGAAAATAAAAAAAATAAATTTAAGAATTTTTCTATGTTTATTTTTAGTGTAAAATCTACTTATAATTTTCGTCTTCGACCGGTTTCGGCAGCTCGCTGCCATCTTCTCCGCTCCGACCAGAAGATGGCAGCGAGCTGCCGAAACCGGTCGAAGACGAAAATTAATAAGTAGATTTTACACTAAAAATAAACATAGAAAAATTCTTACATTTTTTTTTTTCATTATTAAATACAATGTATTTGAACAGAATAAACACATATTTACGACAGCAGTCAGTATAAATATGAGATAATATTATCTCAAATTTATTATTGATATTTTATACATTAAACCTTTGTTAAGCGTATTTGAGAAATATAATGATCTATCGAATGATTTTACTGAAATCTCTTGATGGAAGTTCATTTTAAATAATAATTAAATAAAAGGATGTTTTTTTAACTACTTCCACTTTTGTCTTTATTTAAACAGCGATGGTTTCAGGCTCGATCGACAGAATCACTAATACTTAGTCCTTTAGATACATACAGATCAGGGGTGGTAAACATGTGATGTATAGAATCATGTTTACCACCCCTGATCTGTATGTATATAAAGGACTAAGTTTACAATAGTGTTACCAGTCTGTCGATGCCAGCGAGCCTGGCGAAACCGGTCGCTGTCTAAATAAAGACAAAAGTGGAAGTAGTTAAAAAACATCGTTTTATTTAATTATTATTTATAATGATCTATCTTCATAAATAATGTGTTGGAATAATTTGCTTCCTGCACATTTTAATATTCTTATACACATAACTTGCCACATTAATGAGACAAAATAAGTTTGATAAAAAATATACATATTATTCACATCTATGTTTTTTGTGTATAAGTCTTTTAAACCCAATGACTGTATATAATTTGTATTAAGCTATTTATATTGATTCTTATGACATGCGATGGGTAGCTTATCTTTCGCCATTTTATTGTCACGTGAATCTTACACCAGACCAAAGAGAGTGTGACAGTCAGACTGCCATCGCCGGGAATCGAACCCGCGGTCTTCGGTGTGGCAGTCATAGCTCTTTCACTCTGCCACGAAGGGCGTCTATATTCTAAATTAATTTTTAAAAAATACGCGCTACAATATTAACCCTCGCAATGATGTAAAACAAACAAACGCGTTGTTGTTTTCACACACGAGTTAAAGGAGCGGAATATGGTAATTAAGGTCTCATATTTTGTTGTAAACAATTAAGGGATAAACTCTAGAATACAGGAAATTATCACATTATATTAACTAGATCTAGATATTACCGTAATAACTGGATTTTGCTCCTTAACTCGTGTATAAAAACAACAACAGTGTGATTTTCACTATATTTAATAATGCCTTAGACAGATGAAACATAAAATTTAATAAAACTTTTAGAAATCAGACGATTTCATTCACAGTATATAATTAAAAATACTCTATATGTGTAAAGTAAAATAAAATATATCTCACATTTTTACATCACTTTATTTTTTGCAAAAATTTAATTCAATAACAAACATGTTTCGGAACATAAAAGCCTTTCATTAGTGTAATTTAAAACATCCAAACAAATATTTTAACAAATTTTATCATGAAAGTGGTCAGTTTTGACAGTTGTTAAAATGATTTTTTTCGACCGTTCTGTGCATTTGTTATTATAACTATTTTGGAAATTTTTAAATAATATTTTAAGTTCTTATTGGGTTCCTAACTTGAAAATCCGACAAATAATGATTAAATGTTATATATGGACTGTTCTACTATATGGCTGCAAAATCTGGACTCTGAAAGTGAATGTAATGAACCGGTTGGAGGCGTTCGAGATGTGGATATACCGCAGAATGTTCCGTATACCGTGGACCGATAGGGTCAGTACTGCAGAGAGCCAGAGCCAATAGAGAGCTATTGTCGAGTGTGAAAATTAAAAACGTCTCATCAGATCATCAGAAACGCCGGTGGAGAGAGCAATCTAACTGCTGAACATGATCGGAGATCGATGTCTTTCATATTCATGAAAGCACGTTCAGAAGACAAATACTCTTGACTTTGGAGAGTATCTTGTATTCCTAATGTCGAACCATCTCTCTTGCGTTCCTGGTATTATATATTTATTATGTTTTACCTGTTCTCAATAGATGCCTTAAACTATAATATAAAAAAAATGTTTGTAATGTCTTTTGAGAAAATAAACTGATTTGATTTGATTTGATATTTGGGTCGTGTGCTAAAGGGAGAAAAATATCACCTCCTTCGACTGATATTAATGAGTAAAGTAGAGGGACGTCGGGGAGTTGGTAGAAGGCAGCTATCCCCATCAAAGAGTGGACAGGAATAACAAGAGTTCAGAACCTGTTCCAAGTGGTGCAGGATAGAGATGCCTTTCTGCAGTGATCATCGAAGTTGGGGTGACCTGACAAGGCACCGAAAGAAAAAAAGAAGATTGGGGTCCAGGTAATAATCTTACAACAAATGTTTGTAATTTAATTATTTTTTTGTAAAAAATAAAGAAAAAAAAATACATGAAATAAAATATAATATATATAAAAAATTTATGCCTTAGAAAGAAATATATTTATTTTTTATCGAACAATATTAACGCTTTCAGTTATCCAATGCATTTAATGGGAGACTTTTATGTGATGAGTAAAGTTACTGGGCTTATGACTGGACGGTGGCTGCACGATAAGTGCTATCTGATATACGTCCTCCACCACTTTATATCTCCACTAACTTTGCAGACTGAAAACCTAGTTTAAAAGAAGGACATTAAAAAATCATACACATAAATAACACACTGCAGTTAAAATATTTCTAGTTCAAAAGACGATGGAAGAAATTATTATTAAAAAAAATAATAATAATCAGCTAAGCAGATTATATCAAATCAAATAAGTTAATTTCATCAATAGACATTACAAAATTATTTTTTAAGGCATTGTGTAAAGTATACTACCAGAAACGCATGAGAGATGGTTCAATATTTAGAAGACAGGATACTCTCCAGAATTACGAGTATTTGCCTTCTCAACGTACTTTCACTAATATGAAAGACGTCGATCTCCGAGGAGACCACTTCAGCAGATTAATTTCTCTTCCCACCGGTATCACCAGAGGCAGGTTGGTTCTGGCGGCCGGTATGTAAATCAATATATGATGTCGCTGATGGAGATATTTATCAAGGACAAAAAGCCGAAAACCCTCCAGCACGGCCGAGTTCTCGAAATATCCCCTGAGTAATCTAAAGATTGCCCATCTTTTCGTAGATGCCCATCTTTTCGTAACTGCAGAGAGTTGGCCCCAAGCATTCCTAAAAGAAATGCCGTGGGATAGAGCCACGGATAGCTACCATGAATAATGTCATTCCCATAAAATGTATTGAAACTTCTAGAAAACGGACGCATTCATTCATTCTAACTGTTAAATATGGAGTTTTTCATCATTGTTCAAGAAATAAGACATGGGTAATTGTTTTTTAAATATGAGTAAAATGTATGTGTATAACTTTTGAGATTATAATTGCAGGAAAACTGATTATAAGTTTTAAGTTCATTTTATTATATTTCAAAGAGGAATTGCACAGATATTTATTTAATGGGGTTATCTACCATTTAAAAGTCCTAGCTCACATGAAATTTAATAAAACATCGAGAAAACTGGATTTAATATGGATAGTTTTACGTAAAAGTCAAAAAACAAATTCGTACAAAAAAAAATTTCTTACAATTGTTGCGATTAATTTTCCTTGCGAGCGACGTTAAGAAACAATACCTAATCGTCGCTTTTCACAATGCCATGAGGTGTAGTATTATTGTATTTAAGAATAATTCATTTCTCGTCAAAAATGCTTCAAGAAAGTTTCTTTGGTCTTAAATATTTGTTTATGTAATGAAATATTGTACTCACCTATTAAAATGTTTTCGGAACGCCCCACTGACACAGTACAGCGCAACGGGGTTGACACAACTATTCATGAAAGATAAACAGAATCCCACGATCCGGAAGATATGCCAGAACGCGTTGTAATCTTCTTGCGCCGTTGGACTAAAACAAAAAAAAACATAAAAATTATTGCTCCTTCTGCGAGGAAAATAAAAATAATACTAAAAATGTTTCAATGCATTTGGATATAAAGCAAAAGTCGTATATTTCATCAGTGTGTACAGGAAATCTAATGTATTTGAACATTACAAAAAGGCGTTTATTCTCTAGTTTAGATAAATTTGATACGGGATCAAGAAAATATTATGTAGTTTTTTAACAAGTCTACTAACAATGAAAATGATGACCAAGAACTCGCACTGGTGAGCTTTCAGACTCTGAACAAGAAGAATACTAAGAGGATGGCCTCTGCGTTAACACCGACGTTAGTGATGAATAATCTTCAGTCTCTTCTGATGAGGAGCTAAACGCAGTCGAAAATAACCGAAACAGAAATGTGATTTATCACTCTGATGATGATTTTCCCGAGCGGTCGCAGCCACATCAACCCACGTATTCACTACATTTATGGAAAAAATAAATACAAGTGGTCATTCACTCCACACAGCTCAAGCACTCGTACATTAGCTCGAAAAGTTATCCATTGAATACTTGGAGATATAAATGAAGCGAAAGATACTGTAGATCCGATTTTGTTATTTGTGTTGAAATGATTGACCAGATTGTGATCCACACGAATGCTGAAATTGATTTGAAAAAGGAAAAGTACAAAGAATTTTCTCTTACTTATTTATCTTCTTCGGCTTATAAAGGCTTTGCTAGTTTTTTTACTGCAACGGCTACTATAAAAAGTTACCACTCGAATGTTATTTGTATGAAGTGGCAGCGTTTTCAAGGCGTGTATGAGAACTGAGATATTTTACTTTCTGCTAAGATGCTATCGCCTCAATGCTTATTTTATAACTTGCTGTACTTATGTATGATCAATTCCTATATCATTTATCCATCTAACATGGTACGGCAACGACAAAAACTGCTGAAACGCAGAGCATTCGTGATAGAATTCGTCGACGATCTTACCGTAGTTGCGAGAGCGGAACAATACCATAACTAAGAGAAATAATATCAAAGCTATTATCAAAGATATACTAAACATTGAAAATATTATGCTTATTTAGCACAATCAAACAGAAGACATTTTACTCAATTTGACCATACCAGGAGCACAGATAACCAAATTGAGATGCCGCTCGTTTTTAAGAAACAATAATATATTGTTTATCCTTTCATATTACCTACTTTTTAAATTAATAAATGTCTTTCCAAGAAAAATATTGTCGTTTCATTGTGTTAATCAAAATGACTTTTGTTTAGTGACTTTGACTCGAAAATAAGTGTAAGGGGTTTATAATGTTTTGGATATGTTAATTATCTAGGGTAAACAATGTTTAGGGTGCTATTGATGTAAATTTCTCATCATGTTATCTTGAATTTTTAAAATTTTAAAGCTTATATTAAAAACAAAAATAATGTGTTGTCAAATTTTTTTAAGCATGAAAAACAAAAACAAAAAATTTCTAAATATAAAGTTATCTAATTTCTTTAATTTTCAATTTCATAAATTATTTTCCAGTCTGGTGCAACTTAACGCATGAAAAATCTTAGAATTAAGTATTCATTTCAGTGAATTTATTTTGAATTATTTCTTTGACGCGTATGACATGTAGTTAGCGACAAAGTATTATGAAAAACTTTAAACCAAACTCGTTCAAAAAAGTATAGTATCTTAAAAATATTCACAGTTTATAATTACAGCGACCCTTTTCATTAGATTCTTCGACAACATAAATATGAAAAAAATCTTTTCAAATACCACAGAAAGACCTCAGCCCTCCGCTCAAAGTTTGATAATTATGGAAATATTGTTCTTTGAAATGAATTTTTGTAGCATTTGGATGGAATCGCGAGCAGACGTTGGAGTTAAAATCTACAGGGGATCTATAAGACGGATAATTCCAGTTTTAAGTGATAGCAATAAAATTAAGCCAAATCGTAATTTTGTGTGTTTCTTTAAGATTTTCTAGATGTTTCTTCAAAAACGACGTTAAGTGAATATTGGACTTTTTTAAAGTGCGAATAAGAGATTATAATGGATTAATCACTGCAATTTACGTATGTTAAGATATCTTATAAGGGATTAATCACTGTAAGTCCCATATACGAGTATATATACTAGTGTATATATATATATATATATACACTAGTGGTACTATTGGTCGCGGGTTTCTCCAATAAAACTGGAGTTTTAAGGCGTATAAGTGATTTTTTTTAAATGTTTATATGTTTAAAACAGTACTTTGTGGTTCGTTACCTCGTATACGTGTTGGGTGTGTCCTGTTGGATGAGCAAATTGTAATATTGACCTTTTTTTAAAACATCGTCAACTAGTGGACAAAATTTATATATAAATAATCCATGTGAGAATAATCCTGGCCAATACGCATCTTGCCATCCTTAAATAATATTTGATTGTGAAAATTTATACCTTTGTGCTGTTTTGGTGGTGAAAAATATAATTACATTGTTTATGTGAAGTGTTTTGACAGGTGCCAAAATTAGTTTTCATTATTTTTTTTTTCGAACGTTTATGTACATTTGTTCCGATGTCAATTTGAATAATTCTTTTGATTCATATTGAAGTGCTTGCTGGAAATTAAACTATTTTAAGTGCCTAACTAACTAAAATTTTATTAATATAACGGTGGTAACGTGAGAAACAAACTTTTAATGAAAGGATATGATCTTAGAAAATAGCTTACGTGTTATAACTTTTTTATGTGTTATATTTTGTTATTTTTATTTTATGATTTATTTTATTTATTTATTTTATATAATTGAATTTTATTTTATTTATTTATTTTATATAATTGAATTTTATTTTAGATATAGTTTGTAAATGATTTAGCATTTAAGTGTGTGCGGGTGATGCCTACTGGTGGCGATGAGGTCCGCAACCCTTCACACCGCATCTCCCGCAGGGGCGAACAGAGAAGGGTGGAGTGCCGCATCGGTACATGGAATATAAGGGGAGGTATGGAAGGAAAGATGAATGAGATGTGTGCAGAAATGGATAATAAGTGTTAAGATGTTTTATGTGTGACTGAATGTATGATGAAAGAGTGTGGTTCCTTGGAGCATGCGGATAAGCTTGTTCTGTGGTCGGGTGTGCCGAATGACCACAGAGCATGCCAAGGCGTGGCGGCGGTGCTAGCTCCAAGGATGGTAGAATGTATGAAAGGTTATAAATGTGTTAGCCCAAGACTCATGTGGATTCGCTTCAAGATCGGGTTAACAAGAGTTTTCCTTTTAATTGGATACGCCCCTGGTAACAACGAAAATGAGGCGAGTAAAGATGAGTTTTGGGACAAAGTGAGAGAGACATTGGTGTGTAAGAGTGAAAACGAAAGATTGATAATAGCAGGTGATATGAACGGTTGGGTGGGAATCCGTAGGAGTGGGTACGAGGAATGTCTGGGTACGTTTGGTGATAGACGAATAAATGATAATGGAAGGAGATTGCTTGAATTGTGTACAGAATGGGGTCTCTTTGTATCAAATACCATCTTCGATCATAAGAGAATCCATCTCTATACTTGGGAAAGAGGATTGAAAGGTCCATTATAGATTACGTTATTGTAGACTCTAGATTACGGGCGGATACTGTTGATTCAAGGGTCTTCAGGGGAGCCGAACTGGAAACGGATCATTTTTTAGTAGTGGCAAAAGTGATCTTATTCCGGGGATGGCGAACCAGAAGAAGCAAAACAGTAGCCGCACCGACTAGAGTCAAAGTTGAAAAACTGCAAAACAATGACGTTAGAAATAATTTCGTAAGAAAAGTGAAAGATAGATTGAGTGAGCGGGATGTAAGTGAGTTGAGTATTGACGAGACCTGGAAATACTTGAAGGAAAGTTTGTGTGAATCAGCGAAAGAATCGTGTGGTGTGTGTGTACAAGGAAGAAGGAAAGGGGATGCATGGTGGAATGATGACGTAAAGATTGCTGTTAAAGAGAAGAAAGATGCTTGGTTGAATATGTTGTCGATAAATAAGAATGACAGAGTTAAGTATGAAAGAGCAAAAGATTTGTATAAGGTATGCAAGAAGAGAGTTAAGTCGGTAGTGAAAGCGCGGAAAGAAAAGCTGAAGGAGGAAGAAGGGCTCAAAATGACACAACAACTTCCAAGCAAATTTAAAAATGTTTTGGAAAGAAGTTAAAAAAGCCCGAAATCCTCCTGATAGTGGATGTGTGAAAGCAATTTTAGACAACGAGGGAAGAATGTTAACGGAGAGTAAGATCATACAAGAAAGATGGATGGAATATTTTAAGGAGATGTATGGTGGTGATACAAGCGTGATCGAAAGAATAACAGCTAGTGCGAGTGCGGGACCTATGAATGATAATATTTAAAAAATAAGTACGAATGAGATGAAAAGATCCGTGAGTGCAATGAAAAGTGGAAAAGCTGTTGGGTATGATTGTATTGCCATAGACTTTATTAAAAGCGGTGGCGAAGTGGTTTCTACATGGTTATGTAAGTTATTTAACCAGTGCTTGGAGGAGGGATATAAGCCGCTAGACTGGAGGAGAGCAGTAATTATGCCCCTGTACAAAGGAAAAGGATCGCGTATGGAATGTGGAAACCACAGAGCTATTAGTCTTTTGAGTGTCGTTGGTAAAGTCTATGGCAGAATTTTAATAGAAAGAGTAAGAAAATTGACGAGTGACAAAGTTTGGGATGTGCAAGGTGCCTTTATGAATGGCAGAGGATGTATGGATCAAATTTTTGGACTTCGTACATTGACAGAGAAGTTTCTGGCCAAAAATCGCAAACTTTTCTGTGCGTTTGTCGACTTACAAAAAGCATATGATTACGTTAATAGAGAAAAGTTGTGGAAAATATTGTCTGAATATGGAATAAGTACAAAACTGATCACGGCCATTAAGTCGCTATACACGGAAAGCACTGCTAGTGTCAGAGTAAATGGAGATCTTACAGCCTGGTTTGATATCAATAAAGGTGTCAAACAAGGTTGCGTAATATCCCCGTGGTTATTTAATCTGTACTCGTATATGGACAATTGTATGAAAGAGCTGAAAGGGTTGGATGTAGGTGCCAAAATGAGCGGAGTGTCAATAGGCTGTCTCTTGTATGCGGATGACGCTGTCCTACTTGCTGACAACGAGCATGAACTACAAGTCCTGGTGAATTGTATGTATGAGGTATGCATGCGCAATGATCTGATGATGAATGTTAATAAGTACAAGGTAATGATTTTTGAAAAGGAAGAAACCATGACAGTCTGCAACATTAGCGTGAATGGTGAAAACTTGGAGCAAGTAGTTGAGTTTGTGTATTTAGGTAGTATGTTTACAATAGATGGGAGAGTGGAGAGGGATATTGAAAGAAGGGTTGGGGCAGGCAACAAAGTGAATGGTGCACTTAAAGTTGTCATCGCAAACAAAAACCTATCCAAAAAGCTAGAATGGCAGTGCACAATGGTGTTCTTCTACCGACCCTTATGTATGGAAGCGAAGCATGGAACTGGCAAAAGAAGGATGAAAGTAGAATAAATGCAGTAGAAATGAGATCTCTTAGACGAATGTGTGGATATTCTGTCTATGATAGAGTGTCGAATGAAAATATAAGAAGTGAATGCGGTGCGAATGATGGTGTCATGAACAAAATAATGAAAGGATCATTAAGATGGTTTGGACATATGGAAAGAATGAATGAAGAAAGAATGGTAAAAAAATTATATGTTAATGATGTAAATGGTACCAGAAATAGAGGAAGGCCAAGGAAAACGTGGCACGATCAAATAAATCAAATATTGAATGTCGGCCATGTGAGGAGTCAGAGAAATCGACGCGCGTGCATGACACGATGTATGATTGTTGAGGAAACGAGAGAAATATGTCAGGAAAGAAAGGTGTGGCAGTCCATTCTTTCTGCCTACCCCTTTGGGGAGACGGCGTGATGGTTAGTTAGTTAGTTAGGAATTTGAAAATAACTTTGTTTAATCCACAAAATAATATTAATAGTTAGTTAGTTACATATAGCAGCAGCAGGCAAGAGCAGCAGCAGCAGCAGAGCAGGATATATAAGCGTTACAGCAGTATAGCAGCAGCATATATATATATATATATATATATATATATATATATATATAGCAGAGTATATATATATATATATATATATATATATATATATATATATATATATATATATATTATTAGTTGCTATTGGGAGCAGCAGCAGCATATAGCAGTTATTACATTATTATTGGTTACAGCATTGGCTGACATACATATTGTTATTACATTATTATTACATACGTACACATATTACATACATGCTGGCCATTACGCGCCATTGCTACACATACATACATATTGCTACGCATACATACGCAGCATACGTATTATTATTACACACACATACATACATTATTGCCATTATTATTATTACATACATATTACATACATACACATTGCTGGCTACATACATACATACCATTATTATTACAGACATCCTACTAACCCACGCATAATATGCAAACAATTAGACCGAACTCTGTCAGGAAAAATTCTTACAGATACAGTTACCATTTATCAAATCTGTAAATTATTTTGGTTTTATGTTATATTATTATTAAATAGAGAAGCAGAAATTTAAGAAAATTTAAAAAATATTACATTTAAATATTAGGTCCTTACATATGAAATTGGCGTTTTGTATGGGAGGAACATAAAGTTGATTTTTTTTAAATATAATATATTTATTTAATCAAAGTATTTACCATTGCTATCTATGCACTTTTGCCATCTCATAGGTAGTTCATCGATCCCTTTACTAAAAAAACTATTCGGACGGGAATCAATAAAATCTTTGAAGTCGGTTTGGACTGCCCCATCGGAGTTGAATTTTTTCCCTTGCAAGAAGTTATCAAAATTTCAAAAAAAATAGTAATCTGTTGGGGCAAGGTCCGGAGAGTACGGTGGATGTCTTAGACATTCCAATTGAAGCTCTTCTAATTTGGTAGCCGTCTGTTGTGCAGTGTGTGGTCTAGCGTTATCATGAAGCAGCAGTGGCCTAGAGCGTTTAACCAGCCTCGGTTGTTTAGCAGCTAGCTTTTCCATCATGGTTTGCAGTTGCTGACAATAAACATCTGCCGTAATCGTCTGGCCAGATTTAAGAAAGCTGTTGTGAACGACACCAGCACTAGTCCACCAAACGCTCACAAGTAACTTTTTTGGAGTCAATTTTCGCTTGGGGCATGGTTTGGCTGGTTCGGCAGGGTTCTGCCATTGCGATGAGCGCTTCCGATTATCATACATGATCCACTTTTCATCACATCACACATTCGATTCAAAATCCCTTCATTATTGTGCCGGTTGAGTAATACAACGCAGCAGTCAACGCGCGTTTGTTGATTTGCTTCACTCAATTCGTGAGGTACCCACCTTTCAAGCTTTTTCACCTTCCCAATTTGCTTCAAGTGGATTAAAACAGTTTTATCACTAACACCGCAGCCTGCAGCTAACTCGGACGTGGTTTGCGATGGTTTGCGATGAATCCACAATAGCCTTCAATTCTTCATTATCAACTTTGGTCTCCGGCCGTCCACGGGGCTTGTTCTGCAGGTCGAAATTTCCAGAACGAAAACGTTGGAACTAAAAACGCACTGTGTTTTCTTTTGCGGGACCGTCGCCATACACATCATTAATCCTTCGAGCCGTTTCTGCAGCACTGGTGCCACGGTGGAACTCGTACTCGTAAATAACGCGATATTTCAAGTTTTCCATTTTGTAAACTGAGTGACGCAAAGAAAAAAAACAATTGAGGAAAAAACAAATGAGTTATAATTTTCGAAACACAAATACTTGAGTAAATAGCTGTATAAATTTGAATTTGGAATTCCTAACCGAAGAGAAGATATTTGAGATCAAAGTTGCCAGTACGGTAAAACGCCAATTTCATATGTAAGGACCTAATATAATGCAGAGAAGGGTTATGTTTTACCTCCGATTGTTCTTATTTTCGATGATTTTGATTTTCGTTCTTATTTGATATCAAGAACCTTTCTAAATGTGTATATTTTCTTCACATATCACCGTGATCCATCTTATGCATTTAATTTTTAGATAAAATACCTATAACTCGGTTTTAGGGTATGTTGAAATTGAAACTGATCATTTTAAAAATAAATTTTGCGATATGCATAGATCATTTCCTTAATTTAATAAATAATATCATATATTTGTTAAGTTGTACAAACGAGTATATAGGTTCAATTTTCTAAGTTTGCTTTTTATGAAATATTCAAATCGTTTTCATTTTGACATAAGCATATATTAATAAAACAAGTCAATCACAAATGTTTCAATTACTACCAAGAAATAAAAGGTTTAAAAAAATTAAATGTCATAAGAGCTCATACGTGATCTCTTCTTAGATGGATAAACTCCTATATAAAAAATCGTAGGCAAGCAGTGGTGACTGGTGGCTTTAAATCAAACTTCGTGGGAATACCTTCCGGGGTTCCCCAGGGCTCCCATCTGGGACCTCTTTTCTTCATCCTATATATACACGACATTGGCAACTGCTTTCTCCACTCCAAGCATCTCCTTTTTGCTGATGATATGAAGGTCTTTCTGAAGGTTTCTGACACTTCTGACTGCCTTCGACTCCAGTCAGATCTTGACAGACTCTCTCATTACTGTATACTAAATAAATTATCCATAAATGCAAACAAATGTCATAAGCTTTCACTGACGCGTAAAATGAACCCTCACAAACATGTGTACTCCATCAATGGTTCCATAATATCCGATTCAGACCGCGTGAGAGATCTTGGAGTCACAATCGACCCTAAACTCACGTTCGTTAGTCATATTGATGACATGGTGGACAAATCTCTCAGAACGTTGGGATTTATACTACGCACATGCAAACCTTTCCAAAATATCACTGCCCTTAAAGTATTATTTACAACCATGGTTCGCTCACGCCTTGAATATGTGTCTCCCGTTTGGTCTCCTTATTATGCGGCACATATCCAACGCATTGAAAGAGTACAAAAAATGTTTATTAAACATATTAATTTTAAAATGTGCAAGTCATTCTCTGATTACAAATCTGCCCTAATTTTTCACTCCTTTGACTCTCTTGAAAATAGACGTACTCTTCATGATATGATGTTACTTCATAAAATAATTCATTTTAAAATTGACAATTCTGAACTTCTCAGCAAATTGTCACTCAATACCCCCATGTCTCGCAAGAGACACACCGCGAACCAAGTTTTCCACCTTCCTGTTTATCGCACAAATTACGCTCTGAGCGCGGCACTGTATCGAATCTGTGATATCTACAACAAACATTTTGGAGACATTGACGTCTTTCATTTGAGCGAGCGAAATTTTAAAAAAGTGATCGGAGCAACATTTCGGCGCGGATGTGACCACGATGTAACATGATATTATAATACTTGTATATTACTTTTTATTTTATTTTATCTTAATTTAATTTTTATTTCCAGTACTATAAGTATTTTAACTCTTAAATATTATGTATACCTTATTTTGTCTTAGTTTAACTTCAATGTTTCTCACTATCATTTGTTGATTGTTAACTATTATTTTTAATCTGTGGTAGCATGTAATTGGCCTTATTTTAATTATTCTGAATGTTTCTTTTATATATATATGTTATTGATATCGCTGTATGTTACCCTAAATAAATAAATAAATAAATAAATACGTGAAAATAAAAACAAATTGTTTTGACTGCCTCCAAAAAAATAAACTAAAATTTATATTAAAGTAAAATTCGAACAAATTCTTACCTGTAATAGAACCACATCATAGTCACGTGATAAGGCAGAAAGCAAATGGCGAAAATGAGAACAAACGCTAATACTGTAATTGCCACTTTTCTTCTTGCCCGCACCTGGAAAAAGAAAATTTTTCATTTTATAACTGAGTAGGACGGGTAGTGAAATAGCAATGTTTTCGTTAGGATTAAATTACTTTGGCCGTTACTTGAAACCATGAAGTTTACTTTAATTATTTTTATCTCAACACTGTGCATACTATTTAACTATTTTAAAAACGAAAAAAAAAAAAACTTCAACGTATTTATGTTGCTTATTGAAATTTATTTACTTAAAAGTATATTTTTATCATCAAAAATTCCTTTACGATTTATTTTAATTTTAATTTTACTTGATTTTATAAATGCTTAAAACCTGGTGGAATTAAACTAAAAACATACATATTATAATATAAAAAAACGTTTTTTTTTATATTCTTATAGATCTGACGATCTGTGACACTGAAATCGTGTCTCGTTGGATGATAAGGTCCAGCTCTTCCATCTCTTAGGCGGTCTTTCAGGTAGGCGGTGTCCAGAAGGGATTTCATAAGCGGCTGTATATGCAAGTCTGTCACCATCCATTCGGGCTACATGGTCCCTCCAGTATCTTTTTCTTGATCTACTCCACTGAACGATATCCTCTATTTTGCAAGTTTTTCTTATGTCTACGTTGCAGACACGATCTCGGAGAGTTTTTCTAGTAATTGATCTTAGGACCTTCATCTCCGATGTTCTAAATAGATCCTTGGTTCGCACAGTGTCGGCCCGCATCTCTACAGCATACGTCATGATAGTTCGCACGCATGTTTTATAAATTCTGATCTTGCTGTCGATACGCTTGTGCTTGTTCTTCCAGACCAGATTCTTCAGACATTCTGACACGGCAGAGGCCTTACTGATTTGTTCTCGTACTTCGGTATAAAGATCATTTTGGCTGCAGAGTTTTTTTGTATTCATTATTATAAAAACGTGTGTTTTTACCACTTTTTAAATGTAATTTAATCCATCTGATAAGAAAATATTAATACAGGAACAAAACGATATGAACCTGGTTTACAGTATCATGATTTTGAAGATATACCACATTAATATTTTGTGAAGATTATAAACATATTTGAATTTAACATACGAGTACAAAAATAAGCGGAAGATTATACTATAAATCCGTAAAATAACAAAAAAACAAGAAAATTGGCCAAATTATTGTTTGTACATCACAAAAAGTTGGAAAATCATATTGTTTACTTTATTATATTGAGTACACATTGTTTTTCAAACAAATAATCGTATCAATTTATTTACTTTAATTTAAAATTTATAAATCTACTTTTATTTGTTTACGTTTACCCTTAAATATACTTCGAGGTTTTCAATATATCTGGACGAAAAAAAATTTTTAGTACTCCAAAATTCGCTATGAAATTGATTAATGGTGTTTTTTCAATAATCAATTAGCAGGTCGTTTAATTTTCCGTTGAAGTCATTAACCTTAATAAATCAATAAAGTAAACCGAAATTTTCTGCGATTTTTTTAAAAGACGTTTAAAATAAGAATTATTTCATTTTGCTCTGTGGGTACGTTTAACAAATGATTCTGAACTTTATTCGATTTCTAGACGATTTTAGATGCATATAAAATAAATTTCTAAAATGGATACTCATATTTAATAAAGTGGATACCTAAATTATCAAAATAGTCAATTAAAAACAATTGTTTGTAATCCGCATACTACACTTTGACCCCATTTTTTAAAAATAAAAACCATTCATGCAGCGTTTTTTTAAAAGCCAAATTGTACATATTTGCATCGATAAAAGTCATCAGAAGAGCTGTTTTGTGCAATTATAAAAACTCTTTCTTCGAATGAATTATTCGTAAAATAGAAAAAAACATCATTCTAAAATGTGTATCAACTGTAACCTAAAAATAATGATAAGATTATAAAACAATAAAAACAATATAAAGGCGTTTACAAAAGTCAAACGGTACGTTTTCACACTAACTTTACATTAGTAAGAGTAATAATAATAATAATAATAATATGCTAACTTTTAAAGCGCCGTTTTTGTGATGTAATCACCTCAAGGGCGCATTAAGACGTGTTTTAAATCTTAAAAATCTAAATGTGACCGCTTAAAAAACGATCGGTTTGAAAGTTGAAGAGTAGTGTCATCAGTAGCGATGTTTTATGCAATTTAAATATTTATCGAATAAATCGAATGAATTTATTAAATTAATAATTATATTTCAAATTTTGCCCAAATGCAGCCGAATTATTTGTACAATATGTTTTTAATGAGCACTTAGTATAAGTTAACTCTTTAATGAAGTTAAACAAAAGTTTTTCGAGCTTCTCGATACATTCAAATATTTCCAGACAGTTTCAACAGCTTTTCATTTTTCGTTTTGCATATACCCTTTACAAATGCTAGTTTTCATTACTTTAGTTGCATCTTAATAACGCAAAATATATTTAATATATTTTTTATTGCTTCTTAAACAATGATGTAAAACTCCATATTAAATAATGATTATAAATGCAAACGTTTGTTTTCTAGGAGATAAGATCAGTTTTTTTATGGAATGACATGTTTCGCCCTTCTAAGGCATTATCAAATGTTTGATGCCTTAGAAGGGCGAAACATGTCCTTTTATAAAAAAAATTAATAAAACTCGAAGAAGAAAAACGTTTTCATTTATATTAATTACTAATATACATATGTGGAAATAAATACACCAAAAGACAACTATATAGTGTTAGGATTCTAAGCATATGAATGACAGTGAGTGGTTTAAGTGTCGCGACACCCTTTTAAAAAGCTTTTCTCGTGATAAAAAGTGAGTTTATCTTCTCGAATAGCCCTGAAACTATGTATTTACGATCACCTTTGACTCCTTTCCTTTGACAATAGAAGAGATTAGTCAACCCCACTTCTTTCATAGGCCACACCTTTGTAACATTAAACCATATTGAACTTCGAGCATTAAACGCAAATACGATATGTTTCTAGTTAAATATTCAAACTACCCGAAATAAGAGCTTAAAAAAACGAATCTTGAACAAACACCAAATATAAATCTAATATATTACATATTTAACGACGTCGTGTCGTGTTTATTAGGGTACAATAACACATCTATGTTTAATTTTTATTATTATTTATATTTAAAATAAAATAGAAAAAAAAACACTACACTTTGTTTTTCACCACTATGCGGCTATTTTAATTGCCGACTAGTGTCGCTTGTACTCAAGCTTCCTCAGGGCTTCATAATGAACTACGAAGTACTACGAAGGAAGCTTGGTTACAAGCGAAATCAGTCGGCAATTAAAATAACCGCATAGTGGTGAAAAACAAAGTGCAGTGTTTTTATTTTAAATAGAAATAATAATGAAAAATTAAGATGTATTACTAGAAAGTGAATGCTTCATACGATCTATCTTCATGTTTTATTTTTAGAATATTTAATATTCTCCTTAAAAAAAAGAGTCAATCAAAGGTTTCGAGGGAGAAAAGATTGTTATTATTCAGTATTCTGATTATTTATTATATTTTTAGAAACAGGACATTTTCATGAATTCTGACGAAGAAGTTACCTTATGCCTTACTACAAAAAAAATGACGTCAGAGACTGCGGCAACTACAGAGGCATTAAACTTACATCCCATACATTAAAAGTCTAGGAACGTAGCATAAACCAAAGACTCCTGAGACTGACAGAACTGACTCCAAACTAACATAAATTTGTAGCGGGTAATTCAACTTCTGGTGACATACAAACAATGAGAGTTATTTTACCTACCCATGGTCCTACACATGGTCTTTGTAGACCTGGAAGAGGTATCTAACAGAGTTTCCTGAGAATTAGTGAGGCAATTCATCAGGGCTAAAAAAATTACCGAAATTTATTTGGATATGATCAGAAAGATGTACAAAGCTCCAATCATATCGGTGTGTAGCCCAGCTGGCACAGGCCCCCCTTTTATTATAAATGTAGGAGTGCTCCAGGGAATAGCTCTGAGTCCACTTCTTTTTAACCTGGTCATGTACCACCTCACAGCAGATATAAAAAAGTCTCATAGAACGTGCTTTACGCGTACGACGTGGTCGTGATAAGCGAATCCAGCGCGGAACTGCAAAACTCACAAGAGCAATGGCTAATAGAAAAACATGGCCTTTGAATCAGTAAAACCAAAACGGAGCATATTGTTTACAGTTTATCACGAGTCAAGGCACAGTCAGCAAACATTTAACTGGAAGGCATCCCATTAAAAAGGTGTACCACTTCAGATACCTCGGCTCTGTTCTTACCAATGATGGCACAATTGATAATGACGGAAAACACATAATAAACCTAGGATGACTTAGTGGCGTGCCCTTTCAGGACAGCAAAGTAACCGTGCTAATGAAAAAAAAGGTTTACCGAACCGTCGTAAGACCTGCTATGCTCTACAGATCGAAATGCTGGGCCGTAAAGAACAAGTTGAACAGAGGCTACACATAGCAGAAATGAAGATGCTGAGGTGGCCCGGTGGGGGACAATACTGGATAAAGCCAAAAACGAGCACATCAGATTTAGTCTAAAAGTCGCTCCCGTAGCTGAAAAGGCTAGGGAACGTCGTCTGCGGTAATAAAACTATGTGAGCAAGATATACGATGAATCATCGTCCACAAGGCCCTGCAACTGGAAGATGGAACGAGGGAATCAGGTCGGCTTCCTGCAACGTGGATGTCCATAATGAGGAACGACCTAAGGGCGCTGGAACTAGACAGCCAGATAAACCAAGATCGGGAAACTTGGCGAAGCCGTATTTAAAAGAGCCGACCTGAAATAACATAAAATGCCCAGGCGAAAGAAGAAGATATTTTTAGAAAAATGAACAGCATAATAAAACAAAACTTTTTCCCAGTTTCAATTTTTTTCATAAAATGATTGGTTATAATTTTAATAAATTGCTAATTTTATGTCCATAATAGAAGTGAAAAAAGATAAATTATACTTTAAAGCAGGAAAATAGTTTATACATCACTTGACTGTAGTATTAGAACTGTTTATTAAGTTAATGACAAACCAAAATGTCTAATTAAACGATAGCACGTATATATTGTACATCGGAACGTATTTTTTATTATTATTTTCATTTATATTAAGCAATACATTACGTGTGTTGCTCAATAATAATTTATTTACTTGATAGAATAAACATTAATATAAGAAATTAAAAGTGTAATTTGATAACTAAGTACAAACAAAATGTTTACTTTGGTCGGTTATTGGTATTTCGTATCTAGAACAATTACAGAAAAACATAGCAGTACTTAAAATTAACGTTCTAGTTCTTTTCGTTTAAAACTAATCAAGGAATGGTTACTTCGCATTGCTCCCTAAACGGATATTTTACTGATTTTTTGTGTATACATGGGGCTGTTTTCATTACTTCAATTGACATAACGAGCACCTATTGCTTCGTTTATTACATCATAAAATTTTGGCATTATTTTCAGCAAAAAAATAAGGTGATACGATAAGGCGTAATAAATTTGTTTTGGAAATAAAATATTTTACGATTTCACTTATTTGCTAAATGTAGATTCTGATGACTCGTTATGAAGACTATAAAGCATAATGTAAGTACATGGATAAAAATACGCCTGATTATTACATCCGATAAGTTTATTTAAAAAAAAATACTTGTTTCTTCTGTTTGTGATGGTGGGCTGCCCTAAGATGATAACGTTCACCCATCCCTCCATATCTCTCCCTTAAAATTAAACATATTACTGCCATAAAGCATAATAAAATTTCAAAATAAACTAGTGATTTTTTTAATTTAAATTTATTAGTTTAATTTAATTTTTCATTTAAGATAAACTAAAGGCGTTAACACTGTGGAATTCTCTCAAGTTTTCTTCCTTCACACTTATGTTACAAACAGTCATTTGCTCTTCCCTTTCAAAAACCATTACATTTTACTCTCCGACATTCATCATTAACTCTTTTGACTTCCATAGATCATACATTCTCGACACTAAGACTTGTGATTCGTCTGCTCTATCAGCAACGAGAACGGCATGGTCCGTGTAAAGCAGACAATTTACAGACAAATCACTCATCTTAACACCAGCATTTATTCCTTTAAGTTCTTTCATACACTTGTCCATATACAGATTGAACAACCATGGAGACATCACGCAGCCCTGTTTTATACCCTTTGTGATATCAAACCAGGGCGTGATGTCCCCATTTACCCTAATACTGGCAGTGCTTCCATCGTAGAGAGAAGCAACCGCCCGTATCAGTTTTGTACTCACTCCGTATTCAGATAAGATTGACCACAGTTTAACTCTGTTCACTCGATAAAACGCTTTTTGCGAATCGACAAACGCACAGAAAAGCTTGCGCATTTTGGCCATAAACTTCTCCGTAAGCGTTCCAAATCAAAAATCTGATCCATACATAATCTTCCTTGCGCCTTGTATAATACAATACATCCCACTCTGATTCAATCGTCGTCTGACTAAAGATATTAAAACGAATCAAAACGTCTGTTTTCTAGAAGTCTAATTATATTTTATCGGAATATTAAGTTTTGCCTTACATTATGTACCGATAATCAATCGCGTTGTCGTACTTATACCCGAGTTTAAGGAGCAGAATACGGTATTTAAGGTAATTGATGTGGCTCAATACAGTGTTAACAATAATCAAGGGATTCACCCCAAAATAATGGAAAGTGTTATGTATATGTATTTAAATAATTTAATTTACTTTAATATATTCAAATAATTTTATTATTAATTATGTACGCAATGCATATACATCATAGATTATAAATACAAAATGACATTAAGTAAATCAGAAACGTGTTAAAATAGTGTTTAAAAATGAAGTGTTTCTGTAAAAAAAATATTTGAACACTTATCGGGTCATATTTGAACAATTAATTGACGCAGTACAGATATGTCTTTGCTGCAGTGATCGCCAACATTAAGCGGACCTGACATGGCACCGGAAGAAGAATAATCAACAATTGTTTACAAATACTTATATTAATGAATAACTGATGAAAATCAGTCACCGCGCGCAAAGGATTAATGAACAATTAATTCATTATGTGAAATTATAACTTCTTCTACTCATTATTTCTTGTTGTAGACCTACGTGGTCTGTTCTCCAGAGGGTTGCTCCCCCTGTGAGGTAGATTCCCAGCTTTCACCATTTAGGAAGTTTCCCACGAGGACGAGTGCCGTGAGGCTGATTGTGTAGTGCAATATAGGAGTCAGGTGGTGTCCATTCTTAGGACATTACCGTACCAGTCTTTACTCCGTCTTATAATATCCTCAACCTCAAAAATTCCTCTCATTCTGGTATTGCTCATGCGATCTCTTAGAGCAGAGGTACCCAAACTTTTTTGTCCCGTAGACCCTTAGTTGATTTTTTTTATTTTGTGCAGACCCCTTGCTTTCGTAAAATTGTGTTTTTAACAATTTCACCTATAACTATAAAATGAGTTTTTGAAGCTGACACAGAGCAAAATCAGGCCAATAGAAAAAAGAATCTGGAATTCGTTGTTGAAAAACGGACCAGCCGCCGCGACATTCTCAAAAAGTATAACGTCACGTAGCTGTTTCGATTTTCACGAATGAAGAAAAAAAAGTTCAACAACGTATCCGGATTTTTTTTTTCTAAAAAAAACAAAACCACTATCAACATTTCAATATTCAGCTTCAATTTTGTTGAATCATCTCGTAAACCCCCATTTACATCTCATAGACCCCCAATTTTTTCTCCACTTGTCGTAGACCCCTTGCAAGTTGAAATCGACCATTGGGGGTCGATATAGACCACTTTAGGAACCACTGTCTTAGAGTCTTGCCTGCTATCGTTCTCAGTATCTTCACCTCGGTCGTCTTGTTTGGTCTTGGCTGTATCTGCCCTCCCTTCAATGCCATATATAATAATATGTTATTTTTGGTCTTATTTTCATCTTACTCTTAATGGCAATGCCTTTGTTTTTCCATACTGTATATTTTAGAGCACCAGATATAGCAGATACCTTGTTGACTTGACTTTATAGCTTTATTCTGTTAATTTTGTATAATATATTGTATTGTTATTTGTTTCATAATTTACAATTTATACACAATTAAAACTAAATGATCTGGAATGCTGGGACTTACGTTACTCCTTCAATTGATTACTAAGCCTCGCGAAGCACATAAAGCCTGAAATGATTCGGGCAAGCATTAGTATTATTGCCTTTGCATTAATGTAAGTAATTCCTGTCATAATTTATATCGTTCGCGATGCTTAGTACTGTACATTTCTAGCATTTTGCCGGTATACTTAATTGGAATTTAAAAAGCTCAATGTAACCGAAAAGTCGGAGAGCAACCAATATTTTTTGGCTTGCTAATAAAGAATATATTTTTAACATCCTTTCAATTTGATTCAAGTGTTTAACAAAATTCAATATAATTTTAAATAAATATGGATTTTACCAAATAAAAGTTTATTGAAGAACTTTCTGGTTTCGCTTGATTTGATAAATTTTTAGTTTTTATCGGCGGTCATCGTCTACAGCGCTCCATTCCTCTTTTTGTCATAGATCCCATCCCCACACACATACAATTTAACAACCACAATATTCACTAGAAATAATTTATATGGCAGAACAACGTTTTCCGGGTCAGCTAGTTGTATATAAATATTTAAAATATTATGAAATTGTTTGCAAATATGGTCAGTTTTGACAGATGTTATAATTGACAGATGTAAACAATTTTATATTTTAAATATTTATATAATATCACTGATGAAGGACCGGTTAGTCCAAAACGTGTTTGATATTTTTTTTAATTTTTTTTTAATAAATGTGAGTGCTGTATACAAAGTATATAAAAAGGGAACATTAAGTATTTTTACAAATTAAAATATTTAATACAACATGTTTCAAATGTACCTTCCTCCATCTTCGGGTTAAATATAACTAAACCAAAACTAAAGAAATACTTCTGAATTAAACTTAGGTATTATTCATAATTACAATAGGGAAAATAAAATTATTGAGGACAAATGTATAGTGGGGAAATAAAATTGTAAAGAAAATGAAAATTATGAAGAAAAAATAATTATTAAAAACAAAATTATAAAAGAAAAATACAATATGGAATATAAAATTATAAAGGGAAAATATTATAATTTTGCGCTCTTATAAATTATTCATGATATCTTTACTTAACAAGTCTTTTATTAATTTTCATTAAGTCATATTACATATTATATCTGTGGACGTAGGAGGTCATCTCCGAAACATGTTGAATTTTATTTTAGATTATAAAAATATGGTCAAAAATTGGATATATTACATTAATAAAATTTCTTCAAAATTAACAATTGAATTCTATAGTGATAAAGTTTAAACATTCAATAAAGTTTAAGAAATTACTTCTTGCGATCTCATATGTATCAATACGATTCTGTAAACTTTGCGTTTCGTATAGTTCTAAACAGAACATAACCAAATTAATCTATTTAATTGAAGTAGACACCTTACCTCCGCTTCGTACTACTACGCAGCCTGCTCGATACTCCTTTAATTACCTTGAATCTCGCCTTTGAATAATAAATTCAATTGAGCGCGTTCTAAGTCGCGAATGCCAAACAATGAGGCAATTAATAAGTTTTCCAGAATTTGTAATACGGTTTGTTAATTAGGAATATGTCAGGTTTTGAAATATATAGTTTCACTATAAGTTCATGTTTTACACAGATTTAATCAAATTAATTGCAGTTACATTTTCCCTGAGTGCATTTCGAATCATTCATTACATATATTACAATAATATTACATACATACCCCTTAAACTATCATTCTACAGAAAACAATGTTTACAAGTTTTTATCACTTTTTATATCCCTATATAATGCGTCGCGACGCGTCGGCAATCTGTGACCGGTGATTTGATAATTTCAAGTGACCACTTTAGTTCCGAAAATAAAGTATAATTACATATACTCGTATGTCATAAAGATACAAAAAACACATTTTATATAGAGGTTTATCTTACAACCCTAAGTTTCTGAATTAATATGTTATAATATAATTTATGCGCACTATTCAGTTTGATTCTAAATTTCGAAACTGTTTGGATTTATATAATTATTACTAAGAAACACGAATCTAAAAAGTCGTTTTTCCTTTACTTTATAATGAATTTGTCCCAAAGAAAAAAAACATTAAAAATGTTTTATTTGATTGTTGCTTCCAAAATTTTCTCAGTATCTTTAGAACTTTTTTAAGTGAGTCACAAACGTTCATGTCAATGTCATTTCAAATAAAAAGAATTCATTCATAAAATATATCACAAAGCTTTCAGACAACATGAGTTATTTTATTTTAAAACACGTCGTATCCATATTCTTATGCCTAGTTAAACGATGACATATTTTATTTAAAAGTCAATTTATTATTTCTTCTATATTCGCATTCATATTTGAATAAATATAATTTTACTTTGTATTACAACAAACTTGACATTCGATGGAATGTCTTGTTCTTTCAACTCATTTCCCAATTCCAAGAATTTATTTATTACATATTAAACGCGAATACATTATTATTATTCTTAAATTCATTAAGAAATTAATCTTATTGGAAGGTTGGGGAATTTCAACTAGAAACAACCGGGCTAATAGGGTAATTAAAATTGTGAATTTTTGAAAAATTAAAAAGAATACATACAATTTCGGGATTATTGGGTTAGGAATACATTATTGATTGGAAATTATTATTGTCATTTATAACGTTACTTTTACATTTTTTTAATGCTTTTTTTACAACAACTTGGAATTTAGGGGTAGGATCTTTTTTTATTTTTAAAAATTTACAGAGTTTAAAAATGTCTGAATTATGGAAACATATAAAAATGACTGTACTTTAATAACATATCAAATAAAATTTCTAAAAAATTACGCTCTGATATTCGACCCGCGTTTTATACTAATAATAATCTATAAACTCATAACTAATAATGAAGATAATTTAAAAAAAATCACTCCTGGAGTCTTTAAATTAAATTGTAACGATTGCACGTCATAAGGAAAATAACACGTAATTTTAACATAAGAATGAAAAAAAAGAACATATAAGTTGCCTTTATGATAATAATTTTTTTGGAGTTTGCTTACCTCTTAATTGAAAATAATCATACATTTGCTACAGAAAACTGTATTTAAATTTTGCGTAATTATAATAAAAACCTAACATTAAACAATATGTAAATTAAAAGAGCCATCAAAAATAATGAAAATATAATTAACAAGCAGCTGATTATAAATTCAATTCCCATGTTTGAAATATTCCTGTTACACCTCCCCTCTCCTCAATCCTATTTATGCCCCTCTACTTTTATACATAACTCCACCCCCTTTTAGTATATAAGTGACCACTCTGTTTTATTTGATTGTTAAAATTTAATACATTGATAAACGTCACTTGTTACCGAAACATGTCTGAGTTCAGTGAAAATAAAAAGTGTAGTAATACAAAGTATAGTCAGTTAATAATTTAATTTTTAACAACTGACTTCTGATGTATAATAGTACTTATACTTAATGATAATAAATGAATGGAAATAAAATTAAACATGAAACAATAGTTGTTGTATACAAAAAAAAATATAGAAAGCAACAGGAAGCTACCACAATGACATCCCAAAAACCTGCAAAAATAAATCTTTATTTTTAATTTAATTGTTTTTTCTCTAAATTAAGCTTGGGAACAAGCAAAACTAATTGAAATAATAACAATTATCTACACTATACACCGTATTATTTTATTTTATTTTAATCTATTTAATAATTTATGTATTAAGTTTTGTGTTTAAAACTGACAGAATATATTATACTTTTTCAAGTATACATGGTCCACCGCTGTATAATGAATAAGACGTATAATTGATATGATATGCTGGAAAAGTTAATAAAACTATGATAAAGTTATGACTTTTGAGAAAAACTGTCAAGATAACATTGAGCATATCTGTTATATTCATAACTGTTGATACAGAGTAATTGAAATTAGTACAACACCCACCTCAACTTTATCTAAGGCAAATTGTTTTAGTAAGAATAATTATTAAATCAAAAATGTATTGTTTATGTAATAACTATAATAATTAACGATGATTTAAATTGACTAACAGCAATATGTAGTACATAGTCTAAAGATCGCAGTTGATTATTTCAATATTGATTGTATTTCCACAAAATTGAATTCTTCAAAACCCTCGTGATGCATAAGGCTTCGAGGATCCTTCTTCATCCAATTTTCTCCCATACTTGATATCAAACACTATTCCATGTGAGGCCTGTCGCCTTAACCTCGTCCTGCAAGGTTCTTCTCCAGATATCTCTAGGCTCGCGCCCTTTTCCGCTCGCAGGGTAATAGTATAATGCGCCCTGAGCGAAGCAAGATGGGTTCCATTTCAGAATGTAAGCAACCGAGAACAAGTCGTAATTTTCATTTACGACTTGTTCTCTGATTGGCCTTTCGCCTACCATGGCCCGGAAAATTTAATAATTGCTACCGGCATTTGACACTGTCTAGGGCCATGTTGCCAGATCGATAGAAGATAGATGAACCAGAAGGGTTGTGTAGTTCAATGCCCATTTCCCGTGGATACGAGCATAACGAACACAAAAATATATCTAGTTCTGTCTGTAGTGGAGACCCCGCGAAGAAACAAAAACCGAGGGAGACTCCCCACACGATGATTCGATGACATTCAAAGAATTGCTGGTGATTGGATGCGAAAGGCACAAGTCAAGAATACATGGAGATGTGTGGGCGAGGTCTATGTCTAACAGTGGACGACAACAGATGTTTATGTAAAAGACAAATGATCTTGAATATTGCGAGAAGACACCTGGATTTTATAAATAGCTAGAATTTTCCAGTTACATCCGAAATCGGGACTTTCGGTTGCCTCTCTGCACCGAATGTCGTAAAATATTCAATATTTTACGTTCAAAAATTAATCGTTACTGTATCGTAACAACAATGATTACACGTATATCGAAAAGTTGAAACAATTGTTGAAACAACTGATCTAGAAGCTTTTGGATTATCCTTCATATATTGAACATAAAACATTTTGTTTAAAAAAAATGTGAAATAACAAATCAAAAATATCAGTTGTATCTCTATGAGATTTTCCTAAAAAATATAAAAAAACGATATAAACACTGACATCTGTATTTATGAATTCGATCTAAACTTACGCCTAATCCTTTTTAATTGCTCAACTGAATTGTACAGTTAAGATCATAAAAAGTTAAATAGATAGCTATTTACTATTTAAAAGGATTCAGCCAATTAAGTAAATGAAACAATAAAAACTTTTAGGATTCTTCAAAAGATTACTTTTAAGTGAAAAACAAGGCTTTTATAATTGTTTCATACATTGTAACACTGCAAAAACTTTATTGAATTACTCGCCACAGAATTTTGTTGCGGAAATTTTAATATGAAATTATAAGATTTGAAAGTTTACTCTAAAGTTTTCTGAATAATTCCAAATTCTTCAACCATCATCCAATGACGATTTGAAATAAAGTAAATTTGTAAAGCCTTTGTATTTAATGAAATTTGAAAATATGTTTACTTTAGATATTCAGAATAAAGAGATCATGAACAAATAAATTTTAAAAACTAAGTTTATATGACAAAACTTCTCGCGCACCGAATCGTAAACAAAAAAACAAGTAAATCTACCCTTATATATTATTTATGTATAGATTAACGAACGGATAGAAAAATATGACACACTAATTTTATTAATAATAAAAAATATATTAATATTTACCATAAATATTTTTATAAATAACAAAAGGAAATATTGAAAATAAAAATAAAAAATGATGTTGTCATAGTTGGTTCGAGGATAGGAACATTCTCCAATAATAATGCTATTGATATTTCTGGCTATGTGTTGTCCGGATATACAAACATGTTTATAAGGCTTTCCAAGATTCAATATTTTCAATATCATATGCAAACGACATAGTACTGATTAGTGAATCTCGCCCAGAATTACAGAAACCAATTGACCATTCTTCCATAGCTCTAGACAGGAACGATCATTGAACAATCCATACCAAAACAAAATACATTCACTTCCATATTGCTGGAACCTACGCAAAGTTTGAAAGTACGCTTCTCGAAGACATTATAATTAAACAAGTTGACCAAAGCACCTAGGTCGGTTCTGTTTGTTTGAAGAACAGCTCAAATGAAACGACGTGGGATATTGAACGAACGCAGGGTGACACCCCTATAGTCCGGCTTACTATGGTAAATTTGCAGTCCAAAATTTGGTTTCGAACTACTGCAGACTACACCTGCTGCTCATGTTTGAATGGAAATTTTAAATCTTTTTATTCTAGTTCCTCACTTTAAATTGTGCGTAAAATTGTGAAGAATTGGGACTATCTGTCTAAGCTACATAGCTTATCACAGATCGAGACCATTATTTTTACTGCAAATGTAACCAGACGCACAATGGGGGTTAAATAGCTTGCTCCGGGTGATTAATAGCAACAGACCAATCTAAAATAAAGAGATTGTACAATGCTGCAGTGAGATCAGCCATGTTCCACGAATCGGAATGCTGGGCTATAAGACACCAAGAGAAAAGGAAGCTGATGAAGATGTTGAAATAGGCCGCTGGGATAAAAATAAGAAACGAGTATATCCAAGAAAGGATCGTTTTTAATGATACTTGCATATATGCAAATGACGCCAAAACATATCATTCTCTACAAAAAGCCCTTTAACTAGAAGCGAGTAGAAAAGGACGGGATCTGCCTCCAGAATCTATGTGTCAATCGACAAAAGTGACATAGAAATCTTGCAAATCGAAAGCAGAATGCTCCAACACCGAGTAACCTAAAGAAAATTCAATGAGAACAGCCAACTACATATATTTGGGAAATGATTATGAGAGAACATGAAGAATACAATTTTGAAGATCATAAATTTTGGCGTCTTAATATACATTTTCAAGTACGCAATATTACCATGGCATAATTAATCTACATGTAATGTATTTGTTTACATAACTTAAGGTGATTAGCACATAGCATAATAGTCTATCATGAAAAATTAACATTCCGAAAAGAACGTTAACATTTTTTAAATCTGCCTCACTTTTCTAATACTTTTCTTCTTTTGTATAAAAACTATTCTCATTTAACTTCAAAGGTTTTTTTCTCGACCTCACATTTAGAAAAGTCGTTACTTAGGAAGAAAGAAAATTATGGTTTTGCTTTGACTAAACCAAGATGAGCGATGTCTAAGATATTTTACTTTTCCTTTATAATGGGGTAATATTTAAACACAGATTACATATATTTCGAGCCGCGTCGAGTCACGCTGGTTTAATTCAACAATTGTCACTTCTGTACTGCCGAGGAAATTTAATACAAAAGAAAATAATTATTTCGAAATTCGCCCAACCCTTTTCTCCCCTTTTGACCCTTAATTAATTTTCTAGCTCTGCGTGTGCTAATACAATTATTTTCTGAATAAAGTGACGAGGAAATGAAAACAGCTAAAAAACGCGTTAATAAATAAATAGTGAACCCAAATACACTCCAGATCATATTGGGTCAAATACTCGTAGGCCAGTTGGGAGATATTTATGAGCTTACGAAAGCATTGCTATCTATGGATTTTTCTAGAACAAATTTTCTCGCATGAAAGCGGTGTTTTTTTCTTTTTCTACTTTTGAGTTTATTTATGTTTTTCCATCTTGTTTAAAATTATTTAATGTGCATCATTGACAGAGACCGGAATCTGTTATTTGTTATCTTCATTCCAACTTCTTCGTTTTCTTTTCAGTCAATTTTACTCTTCTGCTGGATATAGGCCTCTTCTTAACTCTTCAAATATTTTCTATCTTGGACTATCTGTTGCGACTAACGACCCGCAAGTTGGATAACTCATCCGTTCACCTTTTATGTGGTCTTCCTATTACTCTTCTCTTATCCCAAGACTTCCACTATACGATTCTATGTGACCAGCAAAGCTCATCCTGTCTCGCCACATGCCCTACCCACTGTATTTTTAACTTTGTTTTTTTTCTGCGATATCGGTAACCGTTGTTTGTCTTTCTATTGCTTGCTGAATATTTAATCATTTAATATTTTAATGATTTCGTTTAATCAAACAACAGTTTAATTTAACCAACAGTGAATTGAGCTTTAAAGATTATTGGAAACAAGAATTTATCAATGAAAGTGAAAACAGCCGTTCACAATGGAGTTCTGGTCCCAACCCTAATGTATGGGAAGCGAAGCATGGAACTGGCAAAAGATGGATGAGAGCAGAAAAATGCAGTAGAGATGAGGTCCCTAAGATATATGTATGGTAGAACGATATACGACAGAATCTCAAATGCTGATATAAGAAAGGAATATGGAGCGGAAGAAGGTATTATGAACAAAATTATGAAAGGATCGCTGCGTTGGTTCGGAAATATGGAGCGCATGGATGGAGAAAGAATGGTTAAAAAAGTATACGTTAATGATGTAAATGGAATACGGAGTCGAGGCAGAGCAAGGAAAACATGGAATGACCAAATTAATCAAATTTTAAAGGTTGGTCATGTTAGAAATCGGAAGAATCGACGAGCGTGTATGACTCGCTGTATGAATGTGGAGGAAGCTACAGAGAAAAACCTGGGGTGAAACGGCGTGATTGTTTGTTTGTTTGTTTAATGAATTAATTAGTACTAGAAAATAGCTCATTATCATCATTATATTTTTTCTAGTGCCGTGTCAGGTCCCCCCAACGCTGGCGATCATTGCAGCGAAGGCATCTCTGTCCTGCGCCACTTGGAAAAGGTTCTCAACTCTGCTCATTACTCTCCATTTTCTAATATTTCGTAGCCAGTTCATTACATTTATTATAGATAAAATAACAGTTTCAATGATTCAATTAAAAACTATACTTAGATATTGATCAATGTTTTATAACTGAGAGAGAGGAGCGTGATTAACCTTATTAAGACACTAACTTAACTTACAAAATATTTTATCAAAATCTATTCTTAAATGGCTAAAAACTTCCGGAATACCTTGTTTTCTTTTCAATATTTATACAACGGTCTGAAATTGAAAGAAATTTAGTAAACATCACCTGATCCCCTGTGATTGTCACGGAAAAAAGCTTATCTGTACTCAGATACGCAAAACAGATATTTCACGAAATACTAACATTGTTATTTAAAATTTATTTATTTATTGTTTCTTGAACAATGATTTGAAACTCTATATTAAATAATTAATGTGAATGAAAAAGATGGAAAAGACATGTTTCGCCTTTCAAAGGAATTTTCAAATGTCAACATGGGTTGCAAAAATGCCTTAGAAAGGCGAAACATGTCATTCTATTTACAATATAATAAAACTCCTAGAAGACAGACGTTTTTATTCATATAAAGGATGAAATTTATTTGTTCATTAAAACTAATTATATATTTAAAATTATTAAAATTATGTTAAGTTTAATCCCACTTGTTTCTACGTTTCAACATGTTTCGGTAGCTGCTATCTTCATGGCAAGCTTATGGCAGCGAGCCGTAAAAAGGTGGTCGAAACTAAAAACAAGCTGAATCACACTAAATTTGTGTGTTTGGTTTCTTAAACAGTGATTTAAAACTCTATATTAAATAATTCATACGAATGAAAACGTCTGTTTTTCAGAAGTGTTATTATATTAGGGGTACCCATAAGTAATGTCGTTTTTTTCAATGAAATTCAAAACTTTTTTTTTTATATTCTACTTAACTTTTCTTATATAAAATGATTCCCCATATTATATAATATATAACCTTCTGCCACCTGTTTTTCAAATCATCCATGCCCTTCGTGTAAAATTCAGCGGATTTTGACTGAAAATATTCGGATAGGGCTGTATTCACCTCTTCTAAGGAATTGAAATTTTGATATCTTAAATAATGTTCCATAGAACGAAATAAATAAGATTCAGATGGTGCGAGATCAGGCCAGTATGGAGAATGCAACAGGGTAACCCACCTAAGATTTTTTACGCGTCAATTTCGCAACATGAGGTCGCGCGTTATCGTGCTGAAGAGTATTGGTGCGTCTATTCACCAAAGTTGGCCTTTTTGGCGTAGTGCTTCATTAAAGCTATCCAACTGTTGACAGTATAACTCTGCTGATATTGTCTGACCTTGTGGTAATAGTTCAAACGTAATGATTCCTTTCGAATCCCACCATACACATAATAACCTTTTTTTTAATGCAATGACCGTTTAGGGGTTGAAACAGCCTTTTGTCCGCATTTTAGCCATTGTTTTTTTATCGTTACGTTTGAAAAAAAAACTATTTCTCATCACTAGTCACAAAGTCACAAAGAAATCGGCTTATTTGTTCTTTTTTTTCAATAATCTGGTGATACTGAGCCGTTGAGCCACGTTGCGGTCGGTCAATGCGTGTGGGACCCAAACACCTTATTTTTTAATCTTGCCCAACTTCTTTAGGATCCTTTGAGTACTGGACCAGGATGTACCGATCTTTTTCAATAATTTCTCAATGGTCAGCATCGGGTCGTCTTCGATTTTTGACTTCCCGTCTGCTTCATCCGCCTGGACGGGCCGTCCACTTTGAGCTCATTTTCCAAACACAAATCACCAGATGTAAATTTTTTTCACCATCGTTGGCATTTCCTGACATCCAATATGTCACCGTAAATCTCGCAAATATCCTTCGTAGCTTCTGTCGCTTTCTTTTTCAAATGATATTGAAAAAGTATACAACTCCGCATATGTTGTTCCAACGGACACGTCTCTACCATTGTTGTCAGAGGGATTAAGAAACCGTTTTATTTTGTCTCAAGGCCACGAGCAGGTAGCAGCTACACAATAAAAACTTATAACACGCCCTTACTGTATAACAGACCGAAGGAGACTATTTTAAAGATGACGCATCGACAAAAACGACATTACTTATGGATACCCCTAATATTTTATAGGAATGCCATGTTTCGCCTTTCTGAGGCATTGGCAAAATTAAGAACATTTAATCATCATCTCCTTCTTCTTCCTCAGCCTATTCCCATCCACACCTGGACAAAGGCCTCCTCCATTCGCTTCCATGTCACTCTGTCATGTGCAGACTGCATCCAGGTTATCCCGACTTGTCTGTTCAGATCATCCTTCCACCGTAGTTGCGATCGCCCTGCACTTTTCGGTCCACGGTCTCCAAGTCAGCAGTCTTCCTGTCCATTTTTCATCTGAGCTTCTGGCTACGTGACCCGCCCATTGCCATTTTAGAGGAGTCACCCGGTGGATGATGTCAGCGACCTTCGTCTTTTCTCTCACCGTATCGTTTCTGACTCTGTCTCATAGGCTTATTCCTAACATGGCTCTTTCCTTGGTTCTTTGGGTCATTCGTAGTTTCTTGGCACTTTGATTAGACAATGTTACAGTTTCCAGACCATAAGTACCAACTGGCAGAACGCAGGCTTCATAGACTTTTCGTTTAAGGTTGATCGGTATTTTCCGGTTTAAAAGGATGTAACCCATGTTTCCGAAAGCTGCCCAGCTTAGTCCAATTCTTATTCTCGACATAACCATTTAATAATACGTTTTATAAAACATTTGCAAGGCGAAATATGTAAATCTCATAGAATATAATAAAACTTCCAAAAAAAGGGCGTTTTCATCTGTAATAAATATTTAATATATGTAGTTTTAAAAAATTATTAATTTTAATATTTTACAATCTTTCACAGTTACAAAGTTTTCTCGGTGATTTATGTTTCGGAACCACACTTCCTCTAGTATATTTTTTCGCATTTTTTAAGAATATTTTACGAGTACTTACTTGTCGTTGGGCACCTCGCAGTTCTCCGGGCACGTTGCGCGCGCTGAGAACAAGATGGCGTGCCATTAGCGCGTAGAAAACTCCAATCACCACAAGCGGCAGTGCATAGTAGAGCAGAAATCTCAAGAGCACCATGAGACGAGGGTAGTCCGGACCCCACTTCTCGGGGAATGGGTAACACGCCAGAAACTACAAATAAGAAATATAGCATTTAGATTATTAACCTCTCCAGTAGTTTACTCATCAAAAAAAGACACTACAAGAGAGAATAAGGAATACATATATCAGGCAAATATGCGAGGTTGAGGATGTCGTTAGGTGGAGAAGGCAAAGGAGAAGATACTGGTATGCACACGTGAGGAGAATGGATCCATCCAGACTCCCCTTCATTTTGCTGCACGGCAAACCCCAAGATAAACGACCCCCGGGCAGACCACCAAAGAGATGGATCGATAGCTAGGAGTTAGTTAGCTAGTTCCTCCAAAAGAAGAAGAAGAATAACAAAAAAAGGATTTAATGCCAAATCATTGAATATGAAAAAACATTGCATTTTTACCTTAAAACTACTACAAAAAATCAATATTAAGCGATTTAGAGAGGAAAAATAATTTATTTTTCATTAATAATTAACCGTCAGTCTGTCAGAACCGATCATAAAATTATTTAACAAAATTGGGATTATGTCAAGAAATGAGAAGTACAAAAATTTATTTTTCATTTCACATTAAATGATCGAACTTTATTTTTTAATCTATGTTTATAAATCCCAGCATGACATTAAAAGGTTGGCAAGCCTAATGAGAGTGATGACGTCACGGACTATCTAAAAAGTTAATTACTCCGTCATTATAATAGTTAGATTGATAAAAATTTCGAACATTTGTAACAAATGATTAAAAGATGCAGTAACGTTCTCGTATTTGGGAAGAAAATGAGTAATAAATTATTTGTAGGCGTAATTGTACCAATATCATACCACTGGAAAGGTCAATCATTAATTGATTTTAATTTTAAAACATCAATGACCCGTAAATTAAATATACACAATAATCCCAATATAGACGAGTATGTAATAGATAGGTATTGTGATATACCTATGCAAAATGTTTTTTTTTTATAAATATGATCAAGCTTTTGTTAGTTTTTCGTTTCATTTCATTTATACGAATTTTTTTTTTTTGAATTCCTACTTTTTAAAAACTTAATGATTCCTCATACTAGGTCAGAAACCTTCTTATCAAATCATTTCTTGTGGTTACGCTCAGATATAAACTATTATTTAATGTAGGGACCTGATACAGAACTCCGTACAGGAAGAAGTCAAATAAGTGCCATCCTTACTAGTTAGGTACTGACAAGTCGAAGACAAATCGATATAGGTCTTATTTGTTTCTTTTTGTGGATTACAAGGTGTTTCTTCCTCTGGCATAGAAACGGTTGGAAAACTGTGCTACAACAATTTCTGACACCGAAGATTGAGTGGTTTTCTTCTAACTGATAGATAGCAAGGAGAATTGTCAAAAAAAATTAGTAGGCCAAACTAGTTCAGCCTTTTAATCACCGCGAAAAATCGTCCAGATTGATCATTTAACACGTTAGTAGGGTAAACCGTTTACCGTTATAATGGAGAAGACAAATAGAGATAATAGACGGATCACACTGGTGGAACGGTGGCAGGAATTGAATCAGGCTTGCAGCGGAAGATAGACCTATCACGTGATAAAGGAGATCGAGCCCTGGCTGGTTAGAAAGCGTGGAGGAAATAAGCTTCAGGATAACCCGATGCATGACAAGTCATGGGATCTTCGGTAAATATGTCAAAAAACAACAGAACGCCACGACAGAGAGGTGTATTCTTGTTCGTGTGTGATAGATGGAGTCAAAAGCGATAGGCCTTAAATACAATAACAGATTGCATATACGCAAACACTATGGTCAAATCCATGCTGCAATCCCAAGAGTTGTGGAGTAAGATGGGAGGCTTCATGAAGGAGATAATAGCCCAGAAGGAAAAATACGAGATGCGACTAGAGTAACTGAGAGCAAACGAGAGACAAATTTGCAGATTTGGGTAAACTGTAAGGTAGGAACCGGGCTGTAAATGATAAGTTTTTTTTTTAGTCGGTAGGATCCCGATACTGCCCAGTTTGAAGGGCTGGGTGCCCATGACAGATTTTATTTCCACAAAAAAGGTAAACCATTTTCTTAAAATAACTAGTTTGTTTCTTCAAAAAACTTTAAAATTCAAATTTACAAGTATACACTAAAATGAAGCAATGCTAATACAGACAATTTATTATTTGAATAAATGGAAAAGTGTTAGATCAATGTGAAACTTTTCTCATTTAGCTCAAATATAATATAACTATATAAATTCATTAGAAAATACAGCGTTACTTTTTCTTACAAAATAAAAGCCACAGAGATAATTCTTGGTCTGGTTTTTGACCAACCGTAATTGGATCCGATGTTCGTCTTGTTTCTCTTAGGACATTAACAAAAGTTAATAAGGCCTTCAACCAACATAATAAGCTTAATTCGTTTGTGAGTAAAATTATTCATTTCATAATTTAATAACAGTTAAACAAATATCTCAGTACCTTTTTTAAATTCAATAACATTTTAAAATGATCAAGTATATTTTTGACATTGTTGTATTAAATATTGTATAATGTATATTAAATAATGTATTATGTATATTAAATAATGTATAATGTTTATTAAATAAATTAAATAATGTATATTAAATTATGATAAATGATAATTAAATATGTACATTGAAGGTTAGTGTGAAAGCTGCATAGCAGTAAATATGAAAAAAAAACATGGACGCCCAAAGAAAACGTGGTCAACCATTTTTTTTAACTCTCGAATGTGCTATTTGAAAAAAATATCATCGACGATCGTACACTTATACGAAACGATGTTTGGATGAAGAAGTTAAGCAAAATATAGTAAGGATATAATTATCTAACGGTCAATCTTTTCTTCTTCTCTGAACTTCTCAAAGATATGGCTTGATGAAAGGTAAGAAAATATTTTTAGTATTTTAGTACTTAATATTGGTGATAACATGCAGTTTTTAGAAAAGGGATGTTGTCACGGATTGTAAATACCTAAATTAATACATTTAAGTATTTAAGAATTTCGAATTGACATGGCACCAGATGATGGCAACATGCAGCCAAATCCGATCAAAACTTAAAAACAAGTGTAAAAACCTAAATTGCATATTAATAAAAAATAATAAAAATTTTCCAATATTCAAAAGTAATAATCATTTTGACATTACCAATTGTATATTTGTATTTTGACATTACCAAATCTATAATACCCTTAAAAAAATCTAAACACGTCACTTCCATAAATATGGGTTAGCTTCTAGAAAACTGGCGTTATTAAATATTAAATGTGGAATTTCTATAAAATTGTCAAATTAATTTTCGGGTTACGGGAAATGAGTTTATCATTTTGTGAAAGAGAGTGTCTCTACGTTTAGTGTTAATAAAAATATGGCACCCAAAGCCTCTGGAAGCGACAGAAAGTCGGTCAAAACGTCCACCACAATAGTAAGAGATAAAACCTCGCAGTGGAACGAAGAAAAAGATGTGCGTAAAAGAATGTTTATAAAAATTCTAAATTTTCAATAAACGAGTGTGGTTTGCTAAGTTATTCAATTTTTGAGATTGATAACTGAATCCAGAGTAACAGTTTTTTTTTCTAACTAACTAACTAACTAACCATAACGCCGTCTCCCCGAAGGGGTAGGCAGAAATAATGAACTGCCACACTTTTCTTTCCTGACATATTTCTCTCGCTTCCTCACATGGCCGACATTCAATATTTGATTTGTTTGATCGTGCCACGTTTTCCTCGGTCTTCCTCTATTTCTGGTTCCATTTACATCATTAACATATATTTTTTTTACCATTCTTTCTTCATTCATTCTTTCCATATGTCCAAACCATCTTAATGATCCTTTCATTATTTTGTTTATGACACCATCATTCGCACCACATTCACTTCTTATATTTTCATTCGACACTCTATCATACACAGAGTATCACACATTCGTCTAAGAGATCTCATTTCTACTGCATTTATTCTACTTTCATCCTTCTTTTGCCAGTTCCATGCTTCGCTTTCATACATAACGGTCGGTAGAAGAACACCATTGAGCACTGCCATTCTAGCTTTTTTGGATAGGTTTTTGTTTGCGATGACAACTTTAAGTACACCATTCACTTTGTTGCCTGCCCCAACCCTGCTTTCAATATCCCTCTCCACTCGCCCATCTCTTGTAAACATACTACCTAAATACACGAACTCAACTACTTGTTCCAAATTTTCACCATTCACGCTAATGTTGCAGACTGTCATGGTTTCTTCCTTTTCAAAAATCATTACCTTGGACTTATTAACATTCATCATCAGATCATTTCGCATGCATACCTCATACATACAATTCACCAGAACTTGTTCATGCTCGTTGTCTGCAAGAAGGACAGCGTCATCCGCATACAAGAGACAGCTTACTGACACTCCGCTCATCCACTCGTTTTTTCATCCATCACGACGTCTCCCCGAAGGGGTAGGCAGAAAGAATGGACTGTCTCACTTTTCTTTCCTGCCATATTTCTCTTGCTTCCTCAACATGCACGCGCGTCGATTTCTCTGACTCCTCACACGGCCGACATTCAATATTTAATTTATTTGATCGTGCCACATTTTCCTCGGTCTTCCTCTATTTCTGGTTCCATTAACATCGTTAACATATCATTGTTTTACCATTCTTTTTTAATTCATTCTTTCCATATGTCCATACCATCTGAATGATCCTTTCATTATTTGGTTCATAACACCATCATTCGCACCGCATTCATTTCTTAAATTTTCATTACTAATTACAGAGTATCGCACATTCGTCTAAGAGATCTCATTTTTACTGCATTTATTCTACTTTCATCCTTCTTTTGCCAGTTCCATACTTTGCTTCCATACATAAGGGTCGGTATGAGAACACCATTGTGCACTGCCATTCTAGCTTTTTTGGATAGGTTTTCTAATATTCTACTATGAACTGTTTAATTTGGGTAACGATAAACGACAAAATGCCAATTAATTTGTTTCATTTCATTACGAATTTGGAGAATTAAGAACGACCTGAAGGCGCTGCGAATGGACGGCCAGAATAATTTGGATCTTGGGGAAGACGTATAAGGACAGATGGACCCAAATAACGGGAAATGGCTAGGCGAAAGAAGAAGAAGATTGGGAACATGAAAAATCAATAATATCCAAAGAATGGTACCGAGAATTTCATATGATATCTGGAGATCGTTAATGTTCGGATAGCTTTAAGCTCATTATCTACACAAAGAAAACCTGTCATCTTGTGATTTATAGTAAAGATTTATATCATGCCGAGGAAAACATATTTTTTCTTGTAAATATAATAGTATCACTTTCAATAATGGATTTTCAATTAGTAACATCTTCCATGGCAAACTTCCTTCTCCATTACCTGGAAATGATAATGAAGTAAAGGAATAAATGTTTTGTTTCCAACATTTATCTATAAGATACTTAAATTGCGAACATTAACATTAACCAATATCCGAAAACTGTATTTTTTTAATGTTATTAAAATAAACAAAAGTTGTTTAAAAATAGAAGAACTAAAAATTCTATAAATGATATGAAATATTCACGACACCAGTTTCGTCTTATGAGGACATCTTCGAGTATCGAAACACATTTTAATAACATAATTATGGAATTCTATACACATGAGCGGCAATGGATAGGGGGCGGTGGAGGGCTTTGGGAGAGGCCTACATTCAGCAGTGGATGACAGACGGCTGATGATGATGATGATGATGATACACATAATCATACATCGATTAATGTATTTTTTTTGTTATTACAATTTAACCTGTTCCGCATAACTATAGAGTTCCACATAACTATAGAATATATTTATGACATCAGATTTATTAAAAAAACGTTTGTGTTACTTTATTTATTATATGTATATTTTTTTAGGTCACTAAGAATTATGCGCGAAAAACAATGTATCGAATATATAGAACATCTAAAAATGAAGTAAGAGAGGAAGTTTGAAAGAATCGTTAAAAAGATAATATTTGTTTGTTGCTGTTGAATCGCTCTTTACATCATTTCAGCGCGAACCAAATTGATGTAAAGGGTATAGCTTTTATATTGATTCGTGACATGTGATAGGAAGCTAAGCTATCGCCATTTTGTTGTCACGTGAATTCTGCACCAGACCAAAGACAGATTGACAATCATACTGCCATCGCCGGGAATCGAACCCTGGACCTTCGGGGTGACAGTCAAAGCACTAACCACTCGGTCAAGTGTGAATGTAGTAGAGGCGCGATAGTTATGTCAGGATAGAACAGTGTGTTGATCCATTCTCTCTGCCTACCCCTACGGGGAGTCGGCGTGATGGTTAGATAGTTCGTAAGTTATTTATTATATCAGTGGATACCTACACCAGTTAATGAAACTGCTGTTGTTAGGAAAGAACAGTGTGGCGGTCCATTCTTTCTGCCTACCGGTTTCGGGGAGACGGATTAGTTAGTTAGTAAGCTAGTTATTGTAATATCGTTCAATCCTAATTACAAACGAACAAAACAAACAAACCACCACGCCGTTTCCCCACAGGGGTAGGCAGAGAGAATGGACCGCCACTCTACTCTATCCTGGCAAACCTCTGTAGCATCCTCCACATTCATACAACGAGTCATACACGCACGTCGATTCCTCCGACTTCTAGCATGGCCAACCTTTAAAATTTGATTAATTTGGTCATGACATGTTTTCCTTGGTCTGCTTCGACTTCGTACCCCATTTCCATCATTAACGTATACTTTCCTAACAATTCTTTCTCCATCCATGTGTTCCATATGTCCGAACCAAAGCAGCGATCCTTTCATAATTTTGTTCATAATATCTTCTTCCGCTCTACATTCCTTTCTTATATCAGCATTTGAGATTCTGTCGTACATTGTTCTACCACACATACGTCTTAGGGACCTCATCTCTACCGCATTTATTCTGCTCTCATCCTTCTTTTGCCAGTTCCATGCTTCGCTTCCATACATTAGGGCTGGGACCAGAACTCCATTGTGAACGGCTGTTTTCGCTTTCATTGATAAATACTAAACATTAATTTTTTCCTTGTTTGATATTTTGATATGAAGCCTCGAGGCTTTGACTTTATACACCAGAAATAATTTAACATATTCGTATTTATAATTAATTCCGGAGAAATCGGTTAATTATAAAAAAGGGCATGAAAGAGAAACAATCGCTATGGAACAAATGTGAAAACTCTTTGGTCTAATATTACCTTCTAAACTCTAGAATTTTATTTTGTCATTTCCGCATAACAAGCCTGTAATTAGGGAACATAACAAGCGACTAATTGTATTATTAGGAGACAATACTCCCACATGATAACAAGACACGGTGGAGAATGTTATGTTACGCGTAAAATATGTTTTAAAAGTTGATCGTCTGCGCTTGTTCAAGCCATTATCAAAACATAATTGTTTAATTACATTTTTATTGAATGTGCGTATATTTTTGAAGTAAAAAGAGGGAAAAGAAATTTATTTTTAAGGATTAATAGTATCTCAATAGAGACGAAGATGTAAATTATTTGGAAACAGAATATGGTAGTCGAGGCGTTTACAGGACTTAGGACTTAACATATATACAAGTTCCGAAATTTGTCAGACGTGGTGTCGTAAGAAGGGCGCAATGGTGAATGTTGTTAAACATAAAGTGATCGCTTAACCCAACCAATGACAGGTCATAAGTCCTGTAAACGCCTCGACTACCATGTTCTGTTTCCAAATAATTCACATCTTCGTCTCTATTGAGATACAATTAATCCTTAAAAAATGATTAACCTACAATGGGTAAAAATCCAGTATTTATCTACAAGTGTTTGTATACAAAAAAAATATATTTTTGATTTATTAAAAAAAAAAACTAAGAGTTTTCGTAGATAAGTAGCTTTCATGTTTATTTTTATGTGTATGTTGGCAGTTTAAGCTTATTTTAGATATTACCGCAATAACGAATGCTAAAATGTGGGTGGCAGAGATGTAGACGCTGAGGATGATATCAGGAAAGACTCTTCGAGATAGGGCGAGGTACACGGCAATCCGCGAAATCCGCAAGTTGTAAAATTTCTTAAGATGGGGTAGACAACGCAGAAGATAATGTTATGCGCACGTGCAGAGGATGGATTCCAGATGTTGTGGCGCGCATCAGAATCCTGATGGCTACCGACCCCCGGAAGACCACCAAAGAGATGGGGGGATAGCTGGAGAGAAGCCAGCATAAGAGAAGCCAGCCTGACTACAGGAGCAGACTAATGGTCTAAAAGAAGAAGAAGAAGAACAAACAGATAACCTTGGATAATACAATATTTTAAGTAAGATTAAACAATTGGCTATTATTAAAAGTCGTTCAACAAATAACTCGAATCTGACTCCAATTTCGGAGAAATATTCAGCTATGTTGGAAAATAATTTACTACAAAAATAAATTTTGTGATTAATTTTATAAAACTGAAAAACTGCTTGCCTTTTGTTTCATAAAAAAAGTGGGGATAATATCTGATAATATGATTTTCCAGTAGTTATAATAATTAGTCATTAGAAAAAACAATAACTAAGGAAGTCAACACAAAAAAAAATTATTCCTTTTAAATGGAATTTGCTTTTAAATGGAATATACTATATATTTCATGAACGATTTTGTTAAACTTCATATTAAATAATTAATACGAAAGAAAAACATTTCTGAAATTAAATTTAAACAGCCAAACATGCCATGTTTCGCCTTGCTAATGCTTTATCAATTTTATTTTCATTTGATAATGCCTATGCAAGGCAAAACATGTAATTCCATTTAAATTAAATAATTTCTACATAACAAACGATTTCAATTGCATTTAATACCGCATAAACTTTCTCATCTGTTTGCAGCCAAAGTCGCCATTTTATTTTAACAACAATTTTATTGCATTAAAGCAATGTGTCTGCGTTATTATCGTTGCTATGTATCTATATAATATCTATATAACACCTAAACGATTGACTTTACTGTGAAATTGTTTAAAAAATAGAAACGTACATACGGATAATGAAACTATTGTGGATAAATTATTTTTGAAAAAGATTCTTTGAGACAATTGTAAATTTCATTAAAATATATTAATTCAAAGATATTCACGAGATCTAGAGAAGATGAATGTAAACATCATGAAAGGAAACATATCCAGGAAAACATGTTTAGATCAGAACGTAGAATGGGTTTGGAGTGGTAAAAGATTTTAAACTCTTTTACACCACCACTGACAAACGAACGTTGGGATATTTTCAATATCATACAACTCTTATTTTTCGTATTAATCGCAAGTGAGTTTTATATATCGCAGGGATGGTGCTAAAAAGGGCCGATTTCTTATTTTCTCTTGCCATTGTGGAGGAAGGTATAGTAAGGTATATAAGCATATGTTAGTCGTTTCCAGGGGCGCTAGGTGTAATAGTTATATTAATACCACCCGTGGATGCACCTTCCTTGCTCTTAAACATAGACATGATATTAGAAACAGGGTACAATACAACACTTATGTAAGTACTCGTATAAGAAACTCAAATATCTGTTAACACATACATTTTACAGGAACAGAAAATATTAGCATAACTTAGAAATTATAAATTAGCTTTGAAACGTCTTGAGGCATTAAATTTTGAACGTATGCGTACAAAAAATAAGGAATTCATCATTTTAAAACTCTATTTCAAAATAAAAAAATATCATAAAAAACGGATTTAAACTTGATACAAATAAACACGACTCATCAAATGTTCGATTTGGTAAAGCGAATGTATTTTTTCGAGCTTTCGCTTTTTGTCAAAGTAAATATTAAAGCCGTTCATTTAAACGGCGTAGAAAGTGTAATAATTCAAACGAATGTGGAATAAATTTCCCCTTTGAAACAAACGAATCAATGAAAATCGATAATGCTTGTTGAAGAAATCGGCGAGCTTACATTACGAAACATCTGCATAAGCCTATGTTGGATTAAATTACATTAATAAGTAGATCAATAATTGGCGCGTATTATTTTATGTAGAGGCTTGAAACGTAGTCTCTTGATGGAAGTTCATTTTAAATAATAATTAAATAAAACTACTGTGTTCTTCTGATGGTGTTCTTCTACCGACCCTTATGTATGGAAGCGAAGCGTGGCACAAACTGGCAAAAGAAGTATGAAAGTAGTATAAATGCAGTAGAAATGAGATCACTTAGACGAATGTGTGGATACTCTGTGTAAGATAGAGTGTCGAATGAAAATATAAGAAGTGAATGCGGTGCGAATGATGGTGTTATGAACAAAATAATGAAAGGATCATTAATATGGTTTGGAATTATGGAAAGAATGAATGAAGAAAGAATGGTAAAAAATATATATGTTAACGATGTAAATGGAACCAGAAATAGAGGAAGACGTGGCACGATAAAAAAAATCAAATATTGAATGTCGGCCATGTGAGGAGTCAGAGAAATCGACGCGCGTGCATGACACGATGTATAAATGTTGATGAAGCGAGAGAAATATGTCAGGAAAGAAAAGTGTGGCAGTCCATTATTTCTGCCTGGGTAGGCCGTCTCCCCGAAGGGGTCTTCGGGGAGACGGCGTGATGGTTAGTTAGGTAGTTAGTTAAATAAAGCTATGTTTTTTAACTACTTACACTTTATTTCAAAAGCTTTCAGATGCCAGCAAGCCTGGCGAAACCGGTCGCTGTCGAAATAAAGACAAAAGTGCAAGTACTTAAAAAAAACGTTACATTTAATTATTAACTAAATAACTAACTTACTATCACGCCGTTTGCCGGAGGGGTAGGCAGAGAGGATGGATGGCTACATTGTTCTATCCTGACATAACTCTCGCGCCTCTTCTACATTCACACATCGTGACATGCACGCTCGTCGATTGTTCGTACTTCGAACATGGCCGCCTTTCAGTTAAATTGATTAATTTGGTCATGCCATGTCTTCCTTGGCCTTCCTCGACTTATTTTTCCATTCACACTACTCGTATATATCTTTTTAAACATTTTTACCTCATCTATTCGTTCCATATGTCCAAACTATCTTAGTGATCCTTTCATGATTTTATTTATCACGCATTCATCCGCTTCACATTCCTTTCTTACTTCATCATTAGATATTCTATCATACATTGTTTTTCCGCACATCCTTCTTAGTGACCTCACTTCTACGGCATTTATCCTACTTTCATCCTTCTTCTGCCAAACTCAAAGCTTCACTTCCATATATAAGGGTCGGGACTAGAACTCCATTGTGCACTGCCATCTTTGCTTTAGTCGATATATTTATATTTGCGATAATAACTTTGAGTGCACCATTTATTTAATAATTATTTGAATGTATCGAACCGATTGGGTATGCTCCATATACTGTGGATCGATAAAGTTAGTTAGACGCACTACAGAGAGCCGGAGCCAATATAGAGCTGTTGTCAAGTATGAAGGTTAGAAATGTCTCAAAAATTTGGGTCATATGCATTGTTAGAGAGAATAAAAATAATTGATAACCTGTTTCAAGTAACGCTGAATAGAGATACTTTCGCTGCAATGAACGTCGATGTTAAGAGACCTTACACGGCAACAGAAGAAGAAGAAAAATATGAAGATTTTATATCACAATGGTCTATATTTTATCTAGCATTTTGAATTATTATTATTACTATTTTGTTGAATCGCTCTTTACATCAGGACAGCATGAGCCAAATCGATGTAATGGGTATTATAGCTATCATAGTGATTCTAGTGACATGCGGTAGGTAGATTATCTTTCGCCATTTTATTGTCACGTGAATTCTACACCAGACCAAAGACAGTGTGACAATCACACTGCCCTCGCCGGGAATCGAATCCGGAACCTTCGGGGTGGTAGTCAATGCACTTATCACTCGGCCACGAAGGTCGTCATATATGAATTTGTCTCTATTTAAGTTTTATCTCTGGTATTCTTCTATATTTGCTTTCACTTTGTGTTGTGGATTAATATTGGGTTGTGACAAACGGTTGTGGTTGTGTCGGCGTTTCAATTTAAAATTTGTCCATCGAAAAAGGTTGGGTTACAACCTAAACTTGTCTGTAAAAAGTGTATTTTATTATTTTGTACTTACTTGGGTTGTAGGATTGACTTGGAAGACCCTGAGATAAGTTCCCGCAGCTGCTGGAGCCGCGCACAGCATCGCCAGCAGCCAGATCAGGACGGCAGTCATGATCGTAAAACGGGTTGCTCTCTTGCCTCCACCTGGTAAAGAATAATGTCTTATATAGGGTGTTTTTTTTAGAGGTATACAATACATATTCAAAATGAAAAACAAAACACATTAAGGATTGGTTGTATCTCAAAAGAGACGAAGATGTAAATTGTTTTTAGGAAACAGAATATGGTGGTCGAGGCGTTTACAGGACTTATGACCTGTCATTGGTTGGGTTAAGCGATCCCTTTATGTTAACAACATTCCCCATTCCGCCCTTCTTACGAACACACCACGTCTGACAAATTTTTGGAATTGTATATATACTACTATGTTGCACCACACTTCACATGTTACTAGTTCAATCCTCTACTAGCGCCATCTTTTAAGAAAAGGTGTAAGCATTAAGCAGATTTTTTTATTATTAATGCTATGTGAAATGCTACATTTGCTAGACAACGCCAGGAGAATACTTCTCCAATTTTTATGCTTTTTTTAAACTTGGACCAGTTTTTGGTTTTTTTTTTCTTGAATTTACCAATTTAAATTAATGTTAATGTCTATGATGTTGGCTGCATTTAATAGATAATTTTATGTCATCATTGCTTAAATATGATTTCGGGCATATGAGCGCCACGGCTAGCTCGAATGAAGCGCAATCGTGAGGTCCAATTTTCGACAATTGTCGTCGTTAATGTCTATGATATTGGCTTTATTTAACAGATAATTTTATGCCATTATTGTTTAAATATGATTTTGGGCATATGAGCGCCACGGATAGCTCAAATTAAGCGCAATCGTGAAGTCCAAATTTGGAAATTTGTCGTCTTTGTGGATGCGTATTATCCACTAGAGTGTACGTGGTACGAAAACGATCCACGATCTTCCGAATAACTTGCTCGGATGGACGATTATGGCGAACGTCAAATGGACGTAGTGCACGATAAGTTTGGCAAACCTCACCATGATTTTCAAAATAAATTTGCACAATTGCAAGCGCTTTTCTGACGTCAGTCTATTCATGGTAAAATGGCAAAACGTACTGACTACAAATCAACTGTCAAATGTCAAATTGACAGTCTATAGAAACAATGTTGCCATTAAACAAAACAAAACACTCTTAGTAACGTCTTGAGATTAATATATATTTTTACAAACATCATCAAACCAAATAAGGGTTCTAATAACATGTATTAGGTCCTTACATATGAAATTGGCGTTTTGCCGTACTGGCAATTTTGATCTCAAATATTTTCTCTTTGGTTAGGAATTCCAAATTCAAATTTATACAGCTATTTACTCAAGTATTTGTGTTTCGAAAATTATAATTCATTTGTTTTTTCCTTAATCGTTTTTTTTCTTTTCGTCACTCAGTTTACAAAATGGAAAACTTGAAATATCGCGTTATTTACGAGGACGAGTTCTACCGTGGCACCAGTGCTGCATAAACGGCTCGAAGGATTAATGATGTGTATGGCGACGGTGCCGCAAAAGAAAACACAGTGCTTTTTTGGTTCCAACGTTTTCGTTCTGGAAATTTCGACCTGCAGAACAAGCCCCATGGACGGCCGGAGACCAAAGTTAATAATGAAGAATTGAAGGCTATTGTGGAAGCGGATCCATCGCAAACCTCGTTCGAGTAAGCTGCAGGCTGCGGTGTTAGTGATAAAACTGTTTTAATCCACTTGAAGCAAATTGGGAAGGTGAAAAAGCTTGAAAGGTGGGTACCTCACGAATTGAGTGAAGCAAATCAACAAACGCGCGTTGACTGCTGCGTTGCATTACTCAACTGGCACAATAATGAAGGGATTTTGAATCGAATCATTACCTGTGATGAAAAGTGGATCCTGTATGATAATCGGAAGCGCTCATCGCAATGGCTAAACCCTGCCGAACCAGCCAAACCATGCCCCAAGCGAAAATTGACTCCAAAAAAGTTACTTGTGAGCGTTTGGTGGACTAGTGCTGGTGTCGTTCACTACAGCTTTCTTAAATCTGGCCAGACGATTACGGCAGATGTCTATTGTCAGCAACTGCAAACCATGATGGAAAAGCTAGCTGCTAAACAACCGAGGCTGGTTAATCGCTCTAGGCCACTGCTGCTTCATGATAACGCTAGACCACACACTGCACAACAGACGGCGACGAGCTTCAATTGGAATGTCTAAGACATCCACCATACTCTCCGGACCTTGCCCCAAAAGATTACTATTTTTTTCGAAATTTGGATAATTTCTTGCAAGGGAAAAAATTCAACTCCGATTGGGCAATCCAAACCGACTTCAAAGATTTTATTGATTCCCGTCCGAATGGTTTTTTAGTAAAGGGATCGATGAACTACCTATGAGATGGCAAAAGTGCATAGATATCAATGGTACATACTTTAATTAAATTAATATATTATATTAAAAAAAAATCAACTTTATGTTCCTCCCATACAAAACGCCAATTTCATATGTAAGGACCTAATATTAACATGCTTGAAGTAGGCTGAAATTACTCTCTAGAATTAAGGCGCATGCTTTTTAAATATTGATTTATTAATGTGGGCAACATCGATCCAGTGCCGGATTAAGCCAGGGGGAGGCTTAGAGCAGTTACCAAAAGGCCCCGTTTGATAATAAAATACTAGTTACAATCGTATAATATTCACGGATGTCAAGATTTTCTACTCATAGAAAACTTTAAATGGTTACTGTGATAAGTTTTAACTTTTAAGATAAATTATTATGTTTGTTTTCTTCACTACTTTTATACAGCTATAATGTAATAAAGAAGACAATCGGGTTTTTGCCTATTTATTTTATATTGTGATAATACAACTTTTCACAAACAAACTTTTCTCGTTTTGATGTGAGCAAATTTAGAAATAACAATAAATAAATCAACTTCCATAAGTAAATTAAATTCAAGGTTCATTAAGGTGCGGTAATTTATACGTTCATATTCCTAACTCAACTCTAACTCAATTTTTATACGCTTAAATAACGTTCTCCGCGACAGTTTGTAATAAGTACAGGCAAGTTAATTCGTGAAAATAATTATACATTTAAGAAACACGTATCTCATGAATTTCCAATGATAAATTTATAAAATTGATGTTCAAGGACCTCCAGAAACGTAGGGCCCATAATACTTGCTACTTCTGCTATATATTCCAGCACTCCATCGATTTATCTTCTCTTCTTCTTCTTCTTTTAGACTTTTTGTTTGTTCCAGTAGTCAGAATGGTCTCTTTTGGGAGGTTAACTCCCAGCAATTTCTCCATCTCTTTTGCGGCCTTTAGGGGAGATCGGTAGCCAACAGGAATCTGAAGCGCCACGACGTGTGGGATTCTAGAGGGATCCATCCTCTGCACGTGCGCATTCCAGTATCTTCTGCGTTGTCTGCCCCATCTTACGATATCTTCCCCCTTGCAGATTTCGCGGATAGCCGTGTTTCTCACCCGATCTCGAAGAGTCATTCCTTCTATCATCCTCAGCATCCGCATCTCTGCCACCCGCACTTTAGCCTTTGTTCTTGTCGTCATCAGATCTAGTGTCAATGCTATATATCAGTATGGGCCTAATGCAGGTTTTATATATTCTGACCTTACTGTCGGTTCTCATATACTTATTCTTCCATATAGTCTACTTGACACAACCAGATACCGCAGAAGCTTTTTTGACTTGTTCCATTATTTCACTGACTTGTAAATTATTAAAAATTTAATAATTACTGTACCAACATCGCTAAAATAAGAATGAATATTTTAGTTGTAAAAAATATATAAGATTGGATAATTTGGAAATTAGCGATGCAACTAACTATGTAAGATCAGATCTACTGAACGTAAATATTATAATATCATATTTGGATACACGTAAGCGAAAAAAATGATTTTTTGTTTTCAGTGTTTTTTTTAATTATCTAAAGCAGATTTACAGGTCAGTCAAATTTGAAGTCCAATACGTGATGGCAAAACGGGAACAGTTGATATAATTTTTATAGAATAATAAATGCAAAAAAGTTCGTCATCCGTTGCGCATCGATTAATCAGGGGATATTTCGAGAACTCAGCCGTGTTCAAATCAAATCAAATCAGTTTATTAACACAAAAGACATTATAAACAGCAAAATGTTATAACATAATTGAGTAGAGGTAAAATATTATAAAAATACAACATAATACCAGGAACGCATTAGAGATGGTTCGACATTAGAAAGACAAGATACTTTCTAAAGTCAAGAGTATTTGTCTCCTGAACGTACCTTCACTAATTAATATGAAAGACATCGATCTCCGAGGAGACCGCGTTTAGCAGACTAATTGCTCTTCCCACCGGTGTCACCAAGGGCAGATTGGTTCTGGTGGCCGGTAGGTCAAACAATCTGTGCTGTCGGAGAAATCTATCAGGGACAAAAAGACCAACACCCTCCAGCACGGCCGAGTTCTCGAAATATCCCCTGATTAATTTAAATAAATGGGTAATGAGATGCCCATCTCTTCGAAGCTGTAAAAAAATGATTCCGAGCATTCCTAAAAGAAATGCCGTGGGATAGAGCCACGGATAACTACCATACTTTCTCATGTAGAGATACCTCAGAATTTTTTTCTGAACCCTCTCCAGCATAACGGAATATCTCGCTTCGTGAGGACTTCATATCACAAAACCACTTTCGAGTCTGCTGCAAACCAACGCGTTGAAGGATGTTGGTAATTTTGTCCCTGACAGATATCTCCGACAGCAGCAGCATAGATTGTTTTACCTGCCGGCCGCCAGAACCAACTTGCCTCTTGTGACACCGGTGGTGAACGCGGTCTCCTTGGAGATCGACGTCTTTCATATCGCTGAAAGTACGTTCAGAAGATAAATACTCTTGACTATAGGAAGTATCATGTCGAACTCTCTCTCAAGCGGTCCTGGTATAATATATATTATTTTACATGTTCTCAATGGATGCCTTACGCATTCATTTTGTTTGTAATATCTGTTGAGATAATTAACTTATTGATTTAATTTATCTCTGTAATACACGCGGCCTATTTTGGAGCCATTCTATGACGAAATAATTTCCTATACTAATCTTAAAATCCATGATATATCTTAAATCATAAAATCATTGTGTACATCAAAACCTGTGTTTTATTAAAATTTGTTAATTATTACATTACAGTCTTATACTAACTAACTAACCATCACGCCGTCTTCCCGAAGGGTTAGGCAGAAATAATGGACTGCCACACTTTTCTTTCCTGACATATTTCTCTCGCTTCCTCAACATTCATACATCGTGTCATGCACGCGCGTCGATTTCTCTGACTCCTCACAATGCCGACATTCTATATTTAATTTATTTGATCGTGACACGCTTTCCTCGGTCTTCCTCTATTTCTGGTTTCATTTACATCGTTAAGATATAATTTTTTTACCATTCTTTCCATATGTCCAAACCATCCTAATGATCCTTTCATTATTTTGTTCATAACACCATCATTCGCACCGCATTCACTTCTTATATTTTCATTCGACACTCTATCATACACGGAGTATCTAAGAGATCTCATTTCAACTGCATTTATTCTTCTTTCATCCTTTTTTTGCCAGTTCCATGCTTCGCATCCATACATAAGGGTCGGTAGAAGAACACCATTGTAATATTGAATCATAAGTTAAAACAACTCTATTGGATTCATGTTTGGCATTTATCCCTTGAAAGTAAAATCAAGGATTCATTGAATTCCTCATGTCTCCATCCACTGCTGGCCTCTCCACCCCCACGCCATCTCTCTCGGTCTCTCGCCAGTGTTCTCCAGGCCCTTTTTGCTGTGCGCACAATATATTCGCTCCACCTGGTAGGCTGTCTCCCGACACTTCTTCGGCTGAACCTTGGCCTCCATTCAGTAACCCTCTGGCTCCATCTTCCATCATCCCGTCGGCACACATGCCCAGCCCATTGCCACTTCATTCTTACAATCAAGTGTATCCCTATTTCAGTGAGCCTGGTGCGTCTTCTAATCTCCACGTCGGCTATATGGTCTCTTAGCAAGATACTCAACATGGATCTTTCCATGGCATCCATTGAATTAAATTACATCTATCTATTTATAAATTCTAAGTACACTAAAAATAAATTCTTATCCGTAAAATCTAGTTAAATCCTCTGGAAATCTGAGTAGAATATTTTTCTAAGAAAACCTTTCAAATCCGACTGTATTTATAAGTGTGAAAATGTGAAACCAATCTATTTTAACTAAGTTAATTCACTTACCAATTCCCTCAGACACCCACGTTTTAAAAGCAAACCATTAAATTAACTGTATATTTTTAATGCTATTAAAAGCTCGACAAAATTACTTTTTTCGTATTTTAAAAATAATCTTTATATTCGCAAGTAATAACAAATTGACTAACCCTTAAGCCGTCTTCCCGAGGGTGTTGGTAGATTTTTATTATCACCTCCTATTTATTTTCTGATGTCCTGCATGCTCGTCTACATCTCCATCATCTCGGGTCAGAAATAAAATATATCATTGATTTGATCATGCCACGTTTTTCTCGGTCTTCCTCTATTTCGTTTTGTGTTCAAATTGTCAACGTACAGTTTCGATACGTTTTTTTTCTTAATTCATTATTTTCATTTATCCAAACCATCATTATATCCAAATATAAATATACGAGTAATTACACCTTCATTATTTTGTTCGTAACACTTTCATTCGCACTACATTATTTTGTTATACTTGTATTTGACACTATCGTAAATATATTGATCTCGTCTAACAAATCTCGTTTCTACTGAATTTAATATACTTTCATCCTACTTATGCCAGTTCCATGCTTCACTTCCATACATAAGGAATGAACTACTTCAACTATTCATTATACATTCTCTCATATACCTACAGTTATATCACACATTTACAAGTATTAAAATATTTATAACCAGAACTGGAGGCTAAGGCTCGATATGGGCTGTAGGGCCATCGAAGAAGAAGAAAGTATTTATAAGACCTGAGTGCGACCAAAACTGAGGGCAGATACTGTCAAGACAAAGAGCATGCTCAGAACAACCGAGATGAAAACATTCCGCGCTATAGCTGTTAAAACCCTACGTGATCGTGTTAGGAATACAGCAATCCGAGAAATCTGCGAGGTCGAAGATGTGGTCAGATGGGGACGTCAAAGACGGCGATACTGGCATCAACATGTAGAAAGAATGAGCTCAAATGGGATACCATACATAGCTCTCCATGGAACGCCAAACGGACAACGCCGACCAAGAATACCCCCGAAACGGTGGAGAGAAAGCTGGAGTTCAGCGTCTCAAGAGGACCCGCCTGAAATAATAGACTCCTGAGTCTACCAAAAGTGAAGAAGAAGAGGGAGAAGAAAGTATTTATTTTAAAAACTAATATAAGTATATATCTCATATACCTACAGTTATACCACACATTTACAAGTATTAAATAATTTATTTTTAAAACTATTATAAGTATCTGAAAAAAAGTATTATGTCTTTATAACTATCTATATGAATACTAGTGTATTGGTCGCAAGAGAGATAAATAGTTTTCTACAAAAATACGACACGCTATTTTTGATAGAATGTGAATACTCGGGATTCCTTTGAATCTATTTTCCAATTTATATTTCATTTGTGTTTCCGATATGCATATGCATACAAGATGGATTGAACCTTATGTACCTATTCACAATTTTCACGAAATAAAATTAAAGTCTCGGCGATACGTGTATTTTTTGTCAAAAAGTTCTGAAAAATTATATAATGTTTCAAAATACAGTAATTTTGAGAAAATTTTTTCATTTTACTGAATTTAAGTTAAACTGAAAACAATTATACAACGTCATTTTAACAATAACCATTCTTAATTATTTTCCACGTATTTTATTGTTTAATAATTATAATATTCTCGTAATCATTATAAAATATTTATAGGTAAATTCGAATTGTACTTTTATTTTATTGTCATTTTATATAAGCTATGTATGTTTTTGTTGTATTATAACATTTGAGTTATTATCTACAATATTATATTACGAGGTATATGAGAACGCGACTCCTAGGGAGATTCATCCAGCCGTGGATAGGCAAAACATTCCAAGATCTTAATTTGTTAAATAGGAGACCATACAAAATGAAAATGTTAACTCGTTGCCGTGAAAAATTTACGGAAGTAAAGATTTCAACCATTTTAAAGCTTGTTTCAATGTACAATCGTCATCAGTAATAAATCTTAACTTTTATTGAAAAACTTTTTTTTCAGACACGTTCTAAACTTCACAATTAACAACAGCAAAAGGTTCTCCTTCTGTTTTCTACACTACTGTCATACAATTATAATCAGAACGAAATTCAAAATATTCCATATGGTTAAGAAAGTATACGTTAATGATGTAAATGGAGTACGAAGTCGAGGCAGACCGAGGAAAACATGGCATGACCAAATTAATCAAATTTTAAAGGTTGGTCGTATTAGAAGTCGGAAGAATCGACGTGCGGGTATGACTCGCTGTATGAATGTGGAGGAACTAGAGAGGTGTGCCAGGATGGAGTAATGTGGTGGTCCATTCTCTCTGCCTACTCCTACGGGGAAACGGCGTGATGGTTTGTTGTTGTTTCCAGAAACCTTCTCAGGCACGCGCATCGTGTGCATTTCGAATTACTTTTGGAGAGAATCGAAGTAATCCTCTCTCGCTCTGTTGTATTCAAAATATTGCTCTTTCTTGATGACTTCGGTGTTTACAAGGATTAATTGTATCTCAATAGAGACGAAGATGCAAATTGTTTTCTGGGAACTTCGGTTTTTGGCTATTTATATACTGATTTTCATAGACGGTCGAATCAAAATAAGATATTTTCTATAATAAAAAGTCAATACACAAGATTTAGATGTGTGGGGGGTAAAAACGGTTTGCAACAGAATTTCAAATAGTGGTATAAAGAAACAATACTTATAGAACGAAAGAAAGAGTTATAAATCTTTGCTTCCGCTCTAAATTGTTAGTTTGCGCAAATATAACGCATTGATGAAGAGAGAAATGTTATTAACGTATACGTTAACGATGTAAATAAAATATGGAGTCGTGGGAGATCAAAGAAAAGTTGACATGACCAAATTAATCAAATTATATAGATCGGTCTTGTTACAGGTCGGAAGAATCGACGCGAGTGTATTACTCGATGTATGAATGTGGTGTAATCTAGAGAGGTGTGTCAGGAACGAGTAGTGTGGTGGTCTTTTCTTTCTCCCACCTCTCCGGGGGAACGAGCGTGATGGTTTGTTGAAGTTGTAATATATTATTTTGTTTTATTTAAATTCATGTGTATTTTATTGCAAAACTTAACACACAATTTTTTTATATCAAACCATCTGAACAGATAAATTCCCGTATTTTTTATTTCTTTTGCAAGTGAAAAGTTTATTGAACCCCTCGAATCAATTGTAAGTAATTGTAGTAAAAATGTGTTAACGTTTGACAAAAAAACATGTTCTATTTAATAAAGCAGCATCCTGGGGCAAAAATTATTTATTTAAGAAGAAGCGATATTTTCAAAAGTAAGCTGCTTCAGTGATGGACTCGGAAGCTCTCTTTATCGCATTAGTTTTCTGTGTAATTTTAAAGTTCTTTCTTGTAGGGAGAAAGGGCTGGAAATTTTAAAATTTAACCAAAGAACAATTTTCTCTCTCTGAAAGAAAACCATTAATTTACTGAAAGCTTCATTCATAATCTATGAGTTGTTCATTAGTTCTCAAAGTGAACTCCCGCACTCATTATTTTGAAATAGGAACATGCTTCGAATTTATTTATAATATATCTTTCTTAAACATCATGTTGCGATAAGTCACTTACCAATGTTAGCATAAGATTACTAGCAAATACTAACAAACCGCCACGTTACTAACAATTCCTAAATAGTTGTAACGATACAGGCCATGCCTAGTGTGACAACTACAGTCCATTAACTTTTTTTATCAAATTAATATATATCATGTAAAAGTAAAAAAAAAATAATAATAATAAAAATATATTAATTGTAAAAAATTGTCGGGTACAGTTAATGGTTAAATCTTATTTAAGCCTTAAACATTTATGCTGTTTGTTATGTCTGTTGAAGTAATAAATTGATTTAATTTGAGTTAATGATTTTCATGTCAAACTATATCAGTTTAACTTTGTTATTCGGTATCGTTATAAATTTTTAACAAAAACTGTATATATTTATTACTCATAAAAAAAACATGTTTCTATGATCTTTCTCGACAGATTAAGCATTTTTTTCAATGGACAGATCGAGCAATACTCAATGTGTCGTATTATATAATAATAACTAGAAGAATTAGAAAACTATTTCATATTTTCATCAGTCTTCGAAATATTGTTTCAAAAAACCGTTTTAAGAATGATTTATTTTGAACTTGAACAATCAGTTTTATAGTATGGAATTGTTGGCTAGGGAGGTGCTTTCAAGATCCACATGATGCCTTTAGAAGTTGCTCAGAGAAAGCTTTTAAAAAATATCCTCAAAAAACCTTCTCCTCAGAGAAAAGACTTCTCCTCAGCCGAATTGTTCAAGCAATTCGAAGTGACGAGAGTTAGTGAACTTTATAAGAAAAATGTACTGCTGAAGATTGTTAAACTAAAAACAGAAAATAATTACTTTAATTTGAGTCAGCGACCAAGGAGCGAGGGATGCATTATGTTAAAAAAGTAAATACAGCCACAGCCCATCATCATTTTCAATTTAATGGAAAAAGTGGTATAATGACCTCCCAGAAGAACTCAGAAACCAAGTCTCATACAATAAATCAATCAAAAACTTCAAAATGTTGTGAATTGTGACTCTTCGGTGACATCAATTAAATTTAAGTGACATTCCAGATACTTCTCTTCTTACACAAGACATTTTCTTTACAAGGAGAGTAAGCGAAATGAAAAAAAGATGGTTAAAAATGTATAGATTTTTTGAAATGTAACTTAAGAGAAATAATTTTTTACAATTTGAATGTAATAAAAACATATTTTTTTAAATTTTAAATAATTTGTTACTGGGTAATTCAATATTACTTATATTTAGAAAAAAATAACTCGCAATTTTCGAGCGGAAGATGGCAGCGAGCTTCCGAAACTGATCGAAATTAAAAATCATATGGAATTAAACTAAACATATTTGTGTCATATGCTAATGGGAGAAAAATTCCACCTCCTTTGACTGATATTAATGGGTAAAGTAGAGGGACGTCGGGCAGTTGGTAGAAGGCAGTTGTACTGGCTGCAGAACATCATAGAGTGGACAGGAAAAACAAGAGTTAAGAACCTTTCCAAGTGGCGCAGGATAGGGGTGCCATTGGTGTAGTGATCGCCAACGTTGGGGGGACCTGACACAGCACCGAAAGAAGAAGATATATTTTTATTCGTTATTAACAATGAACTTTTTAAAAGTAATTTCGATTACAAGCATTTATACCATAATTAAAATATTTTCGCATTTATAAAAATCAAATTAATTCGTTATCGGACAGACAATATACAAAGAATTTCATAACTTTACATGTGTTTTTTTCTCGTCCGCGTAGAATAAAATGGTATTATAAAATTTTTAATTAATAACCTGTGTTTTAAATATTCTATTCCGTTCCTCGAATCGATCTGATGAGTCCTACGTTAGTACGAATGCCATCATCTACGTTATCACAGAGCAAGGGTATGTGTTAATATTCTAATTGTTAGAATTGTGATCATACACTACATATATGAGGCCACTAGGACAAGAGTGGTCTAACCAACATTTTTTTAAAAATTGAGTTACTGGTCTAATCCACACCTATTTGTGACCTACTATAAAAGAAAATGATGAATGTCGGAAAGTCAAAGGTGATGGTTTTCGAAAGGGAAGAGCAAATGACAGTTTGTAATATAAATGTGAACGAAGAGAACTTGGAACAGGTGAGGGAATTTGTGTATTTAGGTAGCATGTTCACAGCAGATGCCCGAACGGATAGTGACGTCGAAAGAAGGGTTGGTGCGGGTAACAAAGTGAATGGAGCTTTAAAAATAGTTATTGGAAACAAGAATTTATCAATGAAAGCGAAAACGGCCGTTCACAATGGAGTTCTGGTCCCAACCCTAATGTATGGAAGCGAAGCATGGAACTGGCAGAAGAAGGATGAGAGTAGAATAAATGCGGTAGAGATGAGGTCCCTAAGACGTATGTGTGGTAGAACGATATACGACAGAATCTCAAATGCTGATATAAGAAAGGATTGCAGAGCGGAAGAAGGTATTATGAACAAAATTATGAAAGGATCGCTGCGTTGGTTCGGACATATGGAACGCATGGATGGAGAAAGAATGGTTAAGAAAGTATTCGTTAATGATGTAAATGGGGTACGAAGTCGAGGCAGACCGAGGAAAATATGGTATGACCAAATTAATCAAATTTTAAAGGTTGGTCATGTTAGAAGTCGGAGGAATCGACGTGCGTGTATGACTCGTTGTATGAATGTGGAGGAATCTAGAGAGGTTTGCCAGGATAGAGTAGTGTGGCGGTCCATTCTCTCTGCCTACCCCTGCGGGGAAACGGCGTGATGGTTTGTTGTTATGTTGTTGTATAAAAGAAAAATTAATCTAACCACCATTTCCAAGTGGACACATAGATATCGCCATAAATACTTCTTTTTCTCGGACAAAAAATCAAAATAAATGGAGTCAAATGTGGTCTATTATAAGTAACCATCAAAAAATATCCTTAAACTTTATATTTCCCAATATTTCAAAATACTATTCTAAAGACATTCACCAAACAAACAAGGTTTATCACTAAAGAAGACCCTAACCCATATAGTTTTTAAAACAAAAATGGGGAAAAAACGTCAAATTTTCAATCGCATTTATCTCCATTGTCTAAATTTGGGGTTGGACCACTCTTGCCCTGGCGGCCTCATATGTAAACTGAAGTAGGTAAATCACAATACTAATACCCCGAAGAAGAGATATTTCCTTGTATGAACGTTGAATATTTCAAAATCTTCTCCACACTATCCATTCATATAAAACGTCCACCCTACTAGCCATACGCTGTTGAGTATTGTATAGTCTATTATAATACATATTGTACGTTGAAGCTTTATTTCAATTAAATTAAATAACTCCACGTTTATACGAGTACTACTGCTATCCAACGATACGATTTCATATAAAAAGCAGTATTCGAAAATCAGGATAAAAGTATTAATTTCCTTTCATGGACATATTTGACGAACATAAGATCAAGTCTCGGTTATTTCATTTCCAACTCGAAACATTTTTCCGCGATAAGAAAGAGAAAACTGCGACTATAGCTACTAATGTATATCCGTTAGCCTATATAACCCGATTATCTTTGTTTTCCAGTTCAATGCTCCATTTATCACAATATTTACTTAAAATGAAGACAACGGAAACAAAAATGTTTGCGTTTATCCAAAATACGAGTATTTTGGTTTGAAACAAAAAAATATTTGTTTTGTTTATTTCTCCATAAGATATTACGTACTACATACCTAAATAAGACGTGAGAAAATATCGATTTTCTGTATCCCGCAAAATGTTAAGAATTCGGTTCATTACTACAAATTACCTTTATTGGTCGTGACCTTTTACGAACTAATTTGCTGATGGAAATTTTAAAGCATTTTTTTTATGAAGCTGATTACGACCTGCTAAACGAGATCAATATATTTAATATATAAAAAAAAACTAACTAACTAACCATCACGCCGTCTCCCCGAAGGGGTAGGCTGAAAGAATGGAGTGCCACACTTTTCTTTCCTGACATGTTTCTCTTGCTTCCTCAACATTCATACATCGTGTCATGCACGCGCGTCGATTTCTCTGACTCCTCACATGGCCGACATTCAATATTTGATTTATTTGATCATGCCACGTTTTCCTCGGTCTTCCTCTATTTCTGGTTCCATTTACATCGTTAACATATATTTTTTTTACCTTTCTTTCTTCATTCGTTCTTTCCATATGTCCAAACCATCTTAATGATCGTTTCATTATTCTTTTCATAACACCATTTTTCGCACCGCATTCACTTCTTATAGTTTCATTCGACAGTCTATCATTTACAGAGTATCACACATTCATTTAAGAGATCTCATTTCTATTGCATTTATTCTACTTTCATCCTTCTTTTGCCAGTTCCATGCTTCGCTTCCATACATACATAATTGAAATTTATTAAAGAAATATTTAAATTTTGAGCCACAATTATTAATCTTAGCGACACACTTGCTCTTCTTCTTCTTGTGTTTTTCCTATCTGGATTGGACAACGTCAACCGGTGTACTGCAACTGACCAATTTTCGAAAGTTTTCTAGCTAGTATACCAACCTTGGATAATCAGTTGCAGCACTTTGTACTCTCGTTTATCATAACGTGCCCGAAGTATTTCAGATTTCTGCGCTTTATGTTCTTCATAAATCGTTTTTCTTTCTTCGTTCTCTGCATTATTTTCTCGTTCCTGACTCCTTCTATCAATGATATTTTAAATATTCTACAGTATATCCACATTATTATAAAAAAATACAAAATGGGTGGCATTTGGCAGAGCAGATTACTCCGCTCTAACATTACGATTTTAAGTACCTAGGCAGTATAATTACATCATCTAGGGACCCAGATATGGAAGTGAAGTGCAGGATCGAAGCAGCCCGTAGTTCATTCAACAAAATGAGATCAATATTCTGCAATGACAACTTGAACTTGAAACTAAGGCTAATAATGTTGAAGTGCTATGTCTGGTATGTTTTACTCTATGGCTCGGAGACTTGGACCCTAAAAAGGCACACTTTGAACCGGTTGGAAGCATGTCGCATTGATAATGAAAGTGTTATGAACAAAATTATGAAAATATCATTAAAATGGTTTGGACACATCGACACAAAAAATTTAAAGAAAGCATATGTAATCAATGTATTAGAAAAAATAAATGAAAAAAACCGAAGAAAACGTGGCACAGTCCAATCAATCAAATATTAAATGTTGGACACGTAAGGAACCGGAAAAAAGACGTGCGTGCATGACACGATGTATGAATATTGAGGAATCTGGAGAAGTATGTCAGGGAAAGATCAGTAGGGCGGTCCATTATTTCTGTCAATCCCTTTGGAGAGACGGCGTGATGGTTAGTTAGATATAATTATATTATTTAGCGCCGATTTCGTGAGTAACTCACTTGAAACGCTTTGTCTCTATTTTATGTATTTCGATATGAAGTAAACTCTTTAGAGAGCTTAAAGAATTTTAATCATAATATATTATTAAACTAACTTTATGTTACGAGATAATTACTTGTGGCTAAATTTCAAGATGTTGCGGAAATATTGGTTTTCACTTGATAGAATTTCATCATTAAATAAGTGTTATAACATGAATATTATGTTCCACATTCCTCTGACATATCTATGTAACTCCTACTTGATTTTTAAATTAAATCTTGCTCAAAATCTCATATCACTCGTTGTGTGCTCTTGTTATAAAATAAAATAAAATATAATTTAATAAACTTCGAGGGCTTTCATAATAAAAAGATGTACCTTAATCGAAGGACTTGGAGGAAGTAGAATTCATCAATATTTCGTTATTAAATCCCTAGTAGACTACCTTTATCTTCTTTCAAGGCTTTATTTAATTGTAAAATCTGTCCAATCTAGTCGTGGTGTTAACACTCTCAAAAGCTATGCCACCACTTAAACGGTTGTTATTTATTTTTAATATTATACTTTAAAGGTATGTAACTTATTCTTCATTGATATCCCTATAGCCTATATCGAGCCTGAGCCTCCATTATTCCTCGCCTCCTTCTTGCATACCTTATACAAATCTTTTGCTCTTTCATACTTAACTCTTATTCGTTTATACTCATTCTTATTTATCGACAACATATTCAACCAAGCATCTTTCTTCTCTTTAACAGCAATCTTTACGTCATCATTCCACCATGCATCCCCTTTCTTTCTTCCTTGTACACACACACCACACGATTCTTTCGCTGATTCACACAAACTTTCCTTTAAGTATTTCCAGGTCTCGTCAATACTCAACTCACTTACATCTCGCTCACTCAATCTATCGTTCACTTTTCTTACGAAATTATTTCTAACGTCATTGATTTGCAGTTTTTCAACTTTGACTCTAGTTGGTGTGGCTACTGTTTTGCTTCTTCTGGTTCGCCATCCCCGGAATAAGATCTTTTTTGCCACTACTAAATAATAATTAAATAAAACGATATTTTTAACTAATTCCACTTTTATCTTTATTTCGACAGCGAGCCTGGCGAAACCGGTCGCTGTCGAAATAAAGACAAAAGTGGAATTAGTTAAAAACATCGTTTTATTTAATTATCATTTAAAATGAACTTCCATCAAGAGAATTCAGTAAAATCATTTGATTATCCTAAAGTTCTTAAGTTCTTACCTCACAAAATTAACTGAACAATATATTTAAAAAAATGTATTAAAAAATAATGAAAACGTCTTTTTTCCAGATAATTTGTTACGCTCGTATTTTATGAGAGTGACATAATTTGCCATGCTACTACAATGTGACATATTAAAGTTTATATTTTTGTTATCGGTTTCGTCTCGCTTCTAATATTATATTAAGAGACCAGTCATGTTTTCAATGTATTAAGGAAAGGATGAATCGAAAAAAGGGATAAGGTCACAAATGCCAGTCAAATTAATATATATTTTTATCAGATAACTAACTAACTAACAATCACGCCGTTTTCTAGAAGAACACAGCTTTATCCTGAAATACCTCTCGGGATTCCTCTTCACTCATACATCGTAACACGCACGGTCTGTTTTTCTGACTTCGAATGAGGCCAATTTTTAGTAATTGAGTAATTTCGTCATACCACGTTTTCCTTGGCCGCCCTCGCTTTTCTTTTATCAGATAAAGATTGAAAATCCATTATTTTAGAAGAAATTAGATTTGTTTCTATCGGAAAAATATTAATCGATTGAAAATAAATCTGTACGAATATTTTCTAACGTATACATGTCCAGTTATAAATACTCTCACATAGCCCTGTCTATTTTGTGACTTTTGGCAAATTAAGTTACTAATTTCGTGGTTACGTAACTGGCTTGCCCATAAAACGCAGACTACAAAATTATTTTATACTCAAAGAGGTTATATTACATCTTTAATTGTTTCCTTAATTATTATGAGTCATAGAAAACAACAGTAAAATTTGTCGCTGGGCCAGAAACATAAATGAAACTTCCATCGCGGATCATAAAGACTCCATTACTGGTATCAACATTTTATCGCGAAGATTTTTATGTATTATCGAACGGAAACTATCAGAAATTTAATATTTACTGCAATACTTATTTTTTTAACTTTCTCTCATTTATACATCGAATAATTAAGTAATTTTATGTAAAAAATTTCACAAACAACTTTAAGTTTATTTACTGGTTGTAATAATGTTTAAAAAAACTCATGTCATAAATAGTGTTTAAAAGAAATCATGTCATAAATAGTGTTTAAAAGAACTCATGTCATAAATAGCGTTTAAAGAACTCGTCTCATGAATAGTGTCAGGCAAATAACTCATGTCATAAATAGTGGGGTATCAATAATGAGAGTCCTCTCACGATACTCCCATATTAAATCGAATGAATAAATAATTTTTAAAAATAAATGTTACTTTGATAAGCATTAAAATGTCTTTGATATTGGATTTTAAACTCTAGTATTTTTATATAAAGTCAAAGCAACTGGTTTAGAAATAATGAAGATCTGGAGAAAAGCGGTTTTATATATTAAATATAAAAATAATATTTATATATTTTTTAAGACTAACAGTAAGAATTTATCAATAATATTAGAATTTTTTATGCAATCTCCAGTGTGATCTGAAAATATTTCAATATTATGAAGAAGGAATCTGGTCGGATGCTTGAATGGAGCCAGGCATTCTGTGCCCTAGGTTTGCGTTACGGACACGATCTCAAAGAATGTTTCCAGTATGGAAGTAGAAGTACAAAGAGAAGTAGTTTCCAGTAAAATTTATGTGACAATAAAATAGCGATAGATCAACTACCTATCACGTATCGTGATAATAAATATCTAAAAAATGTTTACATTATTATTCCGAACCATGCGTACTGGTTTAATGATGGTTTTGTAGATGATGCTTTTAGCTTGATGTTTCTGGACAGGGGCTTGACAATTTGAGAAAGCTACAAATATAACTGTTGCCGCACTTTATAATAGTTAATTGTGACACGTCATACGTTTGTACTGTTTTGCTGTTAAAATTATATTAGTTTTATCGTTTTTATAAAGAATTTTGACAGGTGTAAAAATAAATTTTTCAATTGTTCCAATGACAATTTGAAAAATTCCTTCAATATTATTTCAAAGTTCTTGTTGGTTAAGTGCCTAATTACAGCTAATTTAAAAAAACGGTGGATACGTGTAACATAAATTAAATAAACATAAAAGTCCGGATCGTCCATGTCAACATGTGCAACATCGAAAAAAACATTATGTGTTATTACATTATGTGCTAAATTAAAAAAACGACGGATTCGTGGAACATAAATTAAATAGACAATATGTGCACCATCTAAAAAGAACATTTTGTGTTAAATTATTATTATTTTCTTATTTTATTTTATATCATTGTTGTTTATATTATTTATTTTAGACTTATTTTGTGGGTGTTGCACGATCAGAGTGTGCGCGGGAGATGCCTATTGGTGGCGATGAGGTTCGCAACCCATCACACTGCGTCTCCCGCGGAGCGAAAAGAGAAGGATGGAGTGCCGCATCAATAAAAGTGTGACAGTCCATTCTTTCTGCCTACCCTTTCAGGGAGATGGCGTGATGGTTAGTTAGTTAGTTAGTTACAAATATAAATTATGCTCCTAAGAGCACATATTTTATCAAACATTAATCTAAACTGTTTAATTGTAAAACTTTGTTTTATGTACTTTGTTTTATAATGTTGAAGTATAATATTATAGTATTTCGGCCAAAACAATGGACTGAACATAAATCTTATTTGACATAGAGGATAACTCCATCGCTCGGGTAACGAGAAATTAAAAAAAACTTCCTTGACATGTCCAGACAAAGCGCCTGATTAACCTATTGCACCACTAATAAGGAGACATCATTTTTTCATACAACACAGTAATTAATTGTTGACCCCTATTTTATTACAATGACATAAGATTAAATTACACACAAAATAATAATCATCAGTATGGCTCATCCCCGGGTAGTTTTGGAAAGGTGTGGTAGGCTTTAAAGCATTTTGGCATGTGGAGAGCCACCAAACATATCTCACATTCCCATAGAGATTAGCTATCGAAACGTATTTTTAAAATAGAGCTTTTTAGAAATTTGATTTCTCTAAACACGCTGAGAGATTGCGTGAGAAACACCAGGATAAGAAAGATATGTGAGGTTGAGGATATTATAAGATGGAACAGACAGCGAAAAGGAGACTTGTACGGGCAAGTTCAAAGAATCTACAAAACCAGACTCCCCTATATTGCGTTGCATTATCAGCCTCATGGGACTTGTCCTCGTGGAGGATCCCCTAAAAGATGGAAGGACAGCTGGGAGTCTACCTCACAGGAGGAGCAACACTCTGGAGAACATACCACATAGGTCTACAACAAGGAAGAAGAAGAAGATTTCTCTAAGACGACAATTATTTAAGATATAGCCTAACGGTCATGTGCAGCGTATATCTTTTACAGGACTACGAACGATCTGAAATCAGGATACACACAGAAACCAGTATAAAATTCTCATAAGAAAAGCTTAGGTCGTTACGACGGTATATGTCGTATTTTCTACGTTGCAATTATGTAAATTTTATAATGGGTGAATTATTCTTTACAGCGCCAAGCTGATTTTCAACTGTTTTAATGTGACGCTATTACCATGATGACAAAATAGACACTTTGTTACTTTTTAAACAGTATTCTCGTTTATAGTAGAATTTTACTGGTCCGAAAATATAGTATAACTTTTAAATGCGGTTCACGTGAGATCACTTAGAAAATGGTTTATAAATTTCTGTATATTCAATAAGAAAGATATGATTGATTCCTTCTTCATAATAATGATCTACTAATTCTGCTTATATTTGAGGGATGTATTTAAAAATTTAACCATTGATAAAATAATGACAAACAAAGACAAAAGAGGCCCATGTCCAGGAGTGGGCGGGAATAGGCTGAGGAAGAAGAAGAAGAAGAAGACAGAAAAATATGATAACTTCATTAACTTTCTTTTGTGGAATACAGCGAAAAGTATTTTTCTCCTTCTTATACTTGTTGGAGGTCGCTAAGGCCTATTTGTGCAATGTTTGCTAGTTCTTGCGATGTGGATACCCAACTGTCTTTCCATCTCTTGAGGATCTTCCAAGTATCCTTCTTCCGTCTGGTTTCCCATGTAGGGTAAGGAATGGTAATCTTTGGGTGTTCATTATTTTCAAATGGACCCTCCAATATCTTCTTTTCCCCCATCTGACAAAATCCTGGATATTGCATATTTCTCGGATGTAGTGTTTCTCTGTCGCGAAGAGTCTTCATCCCTGTGGTTCTGAGAAGTGATTTAGTGAAATCTGTGTCAGCCCTTGTTTCAATGTCATTGTCGGTCTGAAACAGGATTTGTATTTTGGACTTTACCCTTCAGTTTTGCTGTTCCATAATATTTTATCCAAGCATCCTGATACAACCGAAGCTTTCGTCACCTGGTTCTTCACTTCTTTAGGAACATCACTATTGCTCAATATATTGACACCGAGATGTTAAAATTCCTGTTAAATGTGTGTATTTTCAACGCCCAGTTTACATCTCACAAGTTGTTTTGAGAATGCTCTGCTTTTAGTTTTGGTCGTTCCAATTTCCACGTTGTACTTTAAACCAGCGCGTGGTCAGCGTAGCAGATGATAGATATGATTTGGTCTCCAAGCTATGTTTAGAGAATGTTTAGAGATTTCTTCAATTATTCTATCCATTTTAAAATTAGAAAGGAAGGGGCTCATGCTCTCTTCTTGTATAATTCCAATAGATGTTTTGATAATTCTTGAGAGCTTTACATTGCACCGAATTATTGTGCTACCATTTGAGTGATCTCCTTTATTATAATTATAATATCCCGATTATATTTTTTCGCAATTATCTGGGTGACGTTCAATATCGGCATTTAATCAAATTCTTATTAAAGTCAATGAAACATACGTACGAGTATGCTGTTTTATTAAATTCAATTGCCTTCTCTTTAAATTGTTTGAGAGTGAATAAAGCATCTGTTGTAGAGCGATTTTTCCTGAAACCCTGTTGTTCCCCTCTGATTCGAACTTCAGTTTCAAGTTTTTATTTATTATTATGCTGGTTAAAAGTTTCAGGGATAAGCATAACAGTAAAATTCCTCTGTAGTTTCCTAGTTTTGTTTTTGATCTTTTCTTGAATATTGGTACTCTAATGCTCGTGCCTATGAAATCCTTGCAGATCGAGGTATTATGTTAAAACGTTTTTTCATCTCTTTCGCGATCAAATGGCCTCCATATTCCATTAGTTTATTCGGTATGGAATCTTTTTCAGATGCTTTTCCATTTTCTATTTTTTTTTATTTTTATAAGGATTAATTGTATCTCAATAGAGACGAAAATGTAAATTGTTTTCTGGGAACAGAAGGTGATGGCCGAGGCGCTTACAGGACTTATGACCTGTCATTGGTTGGGTTGAGCAATCGCTTTATGTTTAACAACATTCCTCATTCCGCCTTTTTTTTCCTTATGACCACCACGTCTGACAAATTTTTGGAACTTGTATATATGGTGGGATCCCACGCCTCTCTTTATATTTTTAAGTTCACTCTACACTAGCGTCATCTACGAAGATTGGGAAGCATTAAGCAGAAAACCTTTATTAATGTACTGTGAAAGTCTCTGCAAATCATACAGTACTAGATTTCGCCTGGAGATGTTCTCTCCAATTTTCTAATTGTTAATAACATTTATAACTTCATCCTGTTGTATATCAGTGTCTATTATTTCTTTAGCTTAGGGTTGGAATATTGGTTGTTTACAAATCATTCACGTTGAGTTTTACCAAATAGATTTTCCAATCAACTGCTGATATTTTCTATGTTTGGACAAATTCGTTTATCGGTTCTTTGGTTTATTTTTTTCCATGTTTTTCGTTGTGATCCAGATAAATCTGATTCCATATTCTTTGTGAATTTTGTCAAATAATCTCTTTTGATCCTTCCGATTTCAGAGTTGACTTTGTTTCTTGTAGTCAAGAAATAGTGTCAACTATAACTCAGCAAAAATAACTGCTTCAAGTACGTATAGACAAAAATATATTATACGCTTTTCCATTACTTATATGTTTTGTCTTTAAATCAAAACAAAAATAGTTTCTGAATAAATAAAACTGCACTTCGTATTATTTCAACACTTTAATTCACTTTTCACAGACGTGTTTTGGTTGTGACCCAAACTTTTTAACAAAAAATTTAATAAGGTCGGGTCAACATGTTTGTGAAAAGTGTAATAAAGTATTGTAAAAATACGAAGTACAGTTATATTTATTCAAATATGAATACACAACACAAAGTGAAGGCGAAGAATACTTAAATAATTTGTATGAACACGTCTTAAAAGTACATATTCGCTGTCATGAATTATTCTTTCTTCGCCGTTACAAAGATACTCCACGAATCTAATAGTAGGTACTTCAAGACTTGATATAAAAGCTATCCACATTTTACTAATGTGTAATTATTTTCGTATGAACATATGGAGAAGGGGCTTTCCTAGATCCTACAAAGCTAAGCGCGGCTCAGCCTAGTTATGCTTTGCCTGAAAGGGGTTTACGTCTTTGATATTGTATATGTATGAACTGTATTATATTATCATTAGATTTTAAAATATATCAGGTATCTAGAGATCAATGTAAATTTGGTATAAAAATAATGATTTATGAATGATGACATACAAATTAAAATGAATATTGGTACTGTAATACTGTACTGTACGTTACTGTTCCCTAATAATATGAAAATTATACCCTTAACTGAATCCTATAATTTTAACGATTTTAACTCCATGAGATGAGATTAGGTAAAACAATAATGTTGTTATTTGAAATTTTAAGGTAGAAGTTCAATGTAAAAAATTAAAATTAAAAGATGTAAAAATATATTTTTAAATCCGTTTAAAATTAACATTTAGTTAAAATAAACTAATGTTTTTTTCGTCGACCGGTTTCAGCAGTTTTTTTCTACCTTCTGTTAATATTAGTAGTGTTATATTATATCGTAGTCGGACATATCGTAAATAATAATAAAATAAAACGATGTTTTTTAACTACTTCCACTTTCGTCTTTATTTCGACAGCGACCGGTTTCGTCAGGCTCGCTGGCATCGACAGACTGTTTTGGTCACCAATCTGTCGATGCTAGCAAGCCTGGCGAAACCGGTCGCTGTCGAAATAAAGACTAAAGTGGAGGTAGTTAAAAAACATCGTTTTATTTAATTATGATTTAAGATGAACTTCCATCAAGAGATTTCAGTAAAATCATTTGATGGACATATCGTAGTCCCGGAAATCCGCCAGCCAGGATGCGCTTCTGGATGCTCAATCCAGGTCATCTTTGGTGCAGGTGATTGGGCAGCTCGGATACTGCGTTATATAAAGCATAGGTGGCTCCGCACTGCATATACAGTGTGTCCTTTTACCATAAATAATCCACCATCTTAATTTTCCAAAACGTGTATTGGTCTAGGGTATTCCAGTTCCTCTATGGCAGCGCTTTTCCGGCTAGTAAAACATTCTTGGATTCCAACCAGCTGAGGCACCCATAACTTCTCCTCCATTCTTCTAGTCTTTCCACTTTGGGTGATCGCCGTAGTGATGCGGTGGAGTTTAAGAAACTGTTCCTTGATATCAGTCTCGAGGCTGGACATTCATGGTTGAAAATTTTGTACCTGGTGTCCTTCAACTGTTTTCCTCTTTCCAGGCCACGACTCTGGTGTTGAGGCATGGAACTTTAAGATGCGAATTATTAACCACCAGAAGAAAGGAGCGTTTAAATGTGTATTCTTATTAGATTGCTTCACCGTAGTTGTAATTCACTTCATTGTTATTCTCTGTAGTTGCTAAGATTTTGCTGGATTGACAAGATCAATAGCACTAGAGTTTAACATAAGTCCAATGTAAAAATTAGCAATTGGTTGCACAAATAAAGACCCGTAAAACTTCGTACTTTGGTCACTTAATAAGATAAAACTAACTAACTAACCAGCACGCCGTCTCCCCGAAGGGGTAGGCAGAAAAAGAAAGAAATGGACTGCCACACTTTTCTTTCCTGACATATATCTCTCGGTTCCTCGACATTCATACATCGTGTCATGCACGCGCGTCAGTTTCTCTAACTCCTCACATGGCCGAAATGCAATATTTGATTTATTTGATCGTGACACGTTTTCCTCGGTCTTTCTCTATTTCTGGTTCCACTTACATCGTTAACATATAATTTTTTTACTATTCTCTTTTCATTCATTATTTCCATACGTCCAAAACATCTTAATGATCATTTTATTATTTTGCTCATAACACCATAATTCGCACCGCATTCACTTCTTATATTTTCATTCGACACTCTATCATACACAGAGTATCCACCATTCGTCTATAGTCTAAGAGATCTCATTTCTACTGTATTTATTCTACTTTCATCCTTCTTTTGCCAGTTCCATGCTTCGCTTCCATACATAAGGGTCGGTAGAAGAACACCATTGTGCACTGCCATTTTAGCTTTTTTGGATAGGTTTTTGTTTGCGATGACAACTTTAAGTGCACTATTCACTTTGTTGCATGCCCCAACTCTTCTTTCAATATCCCTCTCCACTCGCCCATCTCTTGTTAACATACCACCTAAATAAGATAAGAAAATATATTAAAACAGCTGGCCATAGATGAAGTGTCAAGATAGAAGATTGTGAACGTGGATAAGAAATGTGGAAGAGGTATTTTGTGCTTCCTAATACAAAGAAAGTTTCTTCCAAGTGATCGGCAGTGTCGAGAGGACCATATAGAGAGAACTAACTAACTAACTAACTAACCATCACCCCATTTCCCCGGAGGGGTAGGCAGAGAGGATGGATCGCCACAATGGCCTGTCCTGGCATATCTCTCGAGCTTCCTCTACATCCATACATCGTACCATGCAAGCACGTCGATTGTTCCGACTTCGAATGTGGCCGCCTTTTAGTAATTGATTAATTTGGTCATGCCATGTTTTCCTCGGTCGTCCTCGGGTTCTTTTCCAACTCACGCTGCTTGTGTACAACTTTTTAACCATTCTACTCTCATCCATTCGTTCCATTTGTCCGAACCATCTCAGGGATCCTTTTTTAATTTTATTCATGATGCAGTCATCTGCCATACATTTCTTTCTTATTTCATCGTTCGGTATTCTATCATACAACGTTTTCCCGCACATTCTTCTTAGTGATCTCATTTCTACGGCGTTTATCCTGCTTTCATCCTTCTTTTACCAGCTCCAAGCTTCACTTCCATACATGAGGGTTGGCACTAGAACTCCATTGTGTACTGCCATCTTTGCTTGTGTGGATATATTTCTATTTGCAGTAATGACTTTGAGTGCGCCGTTTATTTTATTCCCAGCACCAACCCTCCTTTCGATGTCTTTCTCCATTTTTCCGTCCCTTGTAAACATGATTCCCAGATACATAGAGAGAAGGCATACTTTAATACTTTCTTTGAATCTTGAGTTTCAAGTTGATATTTCGAAATTCTTGTTATCAAATTATGAGAACCTCGTTTCGAATAATAAATTTATTCCATAGATATTTAAATAAAAAAAAGGGCCCAACGTTTTATTTTTCGTATGTTATGATATATGACTTGATGACATCAGACATTTTCAATGTTTCGTGTCAGCTGTTAGAATAAATCGTTCTCATATATCTTATAATAACACGCGACGACGTTTTACGAATGCTCAATAACGAAACTTAAAATGTACAAGTTGTAATATTTATCATAATTCAACTCTTACAAATGAGACATCAAAGAACATGGTTTAAAAAAACATGTTATATTTGTGACCAAATAATTTCTAAAGGAAAATGGATTATGACAACGTTCATACAATCCAATACAAACCGTCAACCCTAATATCGAAATATAAATAGAATAGTATTTTAAATCGAATTGATCGTTTTTTTATTTCAATTTTTTACATGCCTTTCGACACATGTTTTTTTTTGGATAAACGACAATGATGCCCGTTAATTTTTTGACTACCACACTGGAGGTCCCGGTTTCGATTAGCAGGGATAGCAGTGTGATTGTCACACTGTCTTTGGTCTCGTGTAGAATTTACGTGACAATTAAATGTCGATAGATTAGCTACCTATCACATGTCATGAGGTTTTTTATGATGGCCATACCCTTTACATCGATTTGTTATAATATATGAGCACAGATTGTTTTATTTTTCGCGCTGCAGAACCAACCTGCCAATGGTTATGCCTGTGAGTAGGGCAATCTTATTGCTTAATCGGGTCGCCTCGGAGGTCGACATATTTGTGATAGTGTGAGTTGCCTCAGGGATGCAATATCAATGTTATGATTATTTCTAATTCTTAAGCTTATTTTTTGTGCTTCTCTTTTCAATTCTCATAATGTAACTGCAAACTATCTGGAAATATATCGGTAATGTTTGTAATTTGTATTTAAATAAATGAAAAAAATCATAAATAAATTAATCATAAAACGAATTTGTATGTAGATAAAAAATCTATGTCAAAACCGACAAAACAATCGCCTTCTCCTAATAATTAATAATGGATTTTTACATCATTGTTCAAAAAACAATAAATATATTGAAGTTTCCTAGATTTAATCCGTGAATAATGTATTCGACCCTTCATCTTCCAAAACTGTTTACGAATCGCCTAAGGAACACGATCTTCCTGTGCCCAATTCTATCGCATTAACCTTCTGTCACACAAACTACACGAACGTCGAAATCTAATAACGCCTCCACGTGGTGGGTGAACTGAACAGTTACAAAGGTTATTTACCTAACAAATATAACTATATATAATACATTCAATAAAATTCCTTTTTTAGAAACATACTTATCAGTAGCAAAGACCAAGTATTCTCTTGAGCTCAGATGGGATGTAGCGTGTCCGTGGGGGGTGTTTCAGTGGAACAGGTAGAACAAATTTTGATATCTGGGTTTAGACTTGTGTAAGAAAATGGATCTACCGTGTGAAGTGATGGGGCAAGCAAACAAGGCTGTGGTCATTTCAGGATGCTTGAATAATTCAATTTGAAAAAACCCTGACATGAAAATCGGCTGCATAGTAAGAATTTATAAGACTTGCGTGCGACCTATCATGACATATGGGATCGAGTGCAAAGCGGACACCACAATTATAAAAAACGCGCTTAGAGTTACAGAAATAAAGACGCTCAGAAATACACCTGGCAAGACATAGCAAAAGAGAATAAGCAATACACGGATAGTGGAGAAATGCAAAGTCGAAAATGTCGTTAGGTGAGGAAGGCAAAGGAAAAGATGCTGTTATGCACACGTGAGGAGAATGGATTCATCCAGACTTCCCTTCATTGTGTTTCACGGCCAGCCCCGAGTAGATGACCCCCGGGCAGACCACCAAAGAGTTGGATCGACAACTGGGATTCGACCTCGCAGGAGGCCAATTCCTCTTAAGAAATTGGCCACAAGGCCAACACTAAGAAGAGGAAGAGGAAAAAATATACATATATACAATATCTAATGAATATAAATATTTTTTAATAAAAAAAATCCTTTATAATATATCTTATTTTTCTCTAAATGCCATGTCAGGTCCCCCCGGCGTCGGCTATCACTCTGGCGTAGGCCTCCCTGTCCTGTGCCAGCCGAAACAACCCGCCCAACATCCGAATTCCGGTCCAATCTTTGATATTCTCGAGCCAGGATATCTGAGGACTTTCCACACCGCACCTATCTCAATATCCCCCTTCACGTTGAGGTGAAGCAGACCGTATTTCTCGTTGCGAAGAATGTGTCCCAAATATGCCATATTTCTAGACTTCACAGCAGACAATAATTCTCTTCCTACTCTGACTCTATGAAGCACCTTAACGTTGGTGACCATATCAGTCCATGAGATCCACAACATTCTGCGATGGAGCTACATTTCAAGTGAGTCTATATGGTTTATTGTGTTCACTTCAAGGGTCCAGGTCTCCACTCAGTAAAGTAATATGAACCAAATATAGCACTTGACCATAATATATACACAGGTATTAAGTTTTATTAGACTTGATTTTTAGCTTTGTTCGGTTTCGGCAGCTCACTGCCATTTTCTGGGTACTGTTATTCACTAGAAGATGGCTGCGAGCTGCCGAAACCGATTGAAGCTAGAAATCATAAATAAATTCAATCAAACTATTATAATATCATGTTATAAAGAACTTTTTACATTTAAATTATTATTTAGAATATTCCTGTATCAAGAAATTACATTTAACAATATTAATATTATAAAATGTGTGCTGCAAGTTTTTTCGTAATTTTTTTTAATATTAGGTCCTTACATATGAAATTGGCGTTTTGCCGTACTGGCAACTTTGATCTCAAATATCTTCTCTTTGGTTAGGAATTCCAAATTCAAATTTATACAGCTATTATAATTCGAAAATTATAATTCATTTGTTTTTTCCTCAATTGTTTTTTTTCTTTGCGTCACTCAGTTTACAAAATGGAAAACTTGAAATATCGCGTTATTTACGAGTACAAGTTCCACCGTAGCACCAGTGCTGCAGAAACGGCTCGAAGGATTAATGATGTGTATGGCGACGGTGCCGCAAAAGAAAACACAGTGCGTTTTTGGTTCCAACGTTTTCGTTCTGGAAATTTCGACCTGCAGAACAAGCCCCGTGGACGGCCGGAGACCAAAGTTGATAATGAAGAATTGAAGGCTATTGTGGAAGCGGATCCATCGCAAACCACGTCCGAGTTAGCTGCAGGCTGCGGTGTTAGTGATAAAACTGTTTTAATCCACTTGAAGCAAATTGGGAAGGTGAAAAAGCTTGAAAGGTGGGTACCTCACGAATTGAGTGAAGCAAATCAACAAACGCGCGTTGACTGCTGCGTTGCATTACTCAATCGGCACAATAATGAAGGGATTTTGAATCGAATCATTACTTGTGATAAAAAGTCGATCCTGTATGATAATCGGAAGTGCTCATCGCAATGGCTGAACCCTGCCGAACCAGCCAAACCATGCCCCAAGCGAAAATTGACTCCAAAAAAGTTACTTGTGAGCGTTTGGTGGACTAGTGCTGGTGTCGTTCACTACAGCTTTATTTAATCTGGCCAGACGATTACGGCAGATGTCTATTGTCAGCAACTGCAAACCATGATGGAAAAGCTAGCTGCTAAACAACCGAGGCTGGTTAATCGCTCTAGGCCACTGCTGCTTCATGATAACGCTAGACCACACACTGCACAACAGACGGCTACCAAATTAGAAGAGCTTCAATTGGAATGTCTAAGACATCCACCGTACTTTCGGGACCTTGCCCCAACAGATTACTATTTTTTTCGTAATTTGGATAACTTCTTGCAAGGGAAAAAATTCAACTCCGATGGGGCAGTCCAAAACGATTTCAAAGATTTTATTGATTCCCGTCCGAATGGTTTTTTTCAGTAAAGGGATCGATGAACTACCTATGAGATGGCAAAAGTGCAAAGATAGCAATGGTTCATACTTTGATTAAAAAAATATATTATATTAAAAAAAAATCAACTTTATGTTCCTCCCATACAAAACGCCAATTTCATATGTAAGGACCTAATATTCTGTCACTGGTTATGTTCCTAACTTAATTACGGTTCGTGTATACCGTTTTCCCGAGAATAAAAGTATAGTAGGTACCATTGAAACTTGTCGAGGAATTTTAATCCAATCCCATAAAAAGAATGTTAAATTAAATATTTCAAAGTATAAAGAAAACATTTTAATTCAGTTTTGTTTAATTACGCAAAATACAAAAACCATAATGAAATTATTTCTCCGCAAGTAGACTATAGTGGTAAAGTGCCCAGGGCACTAGCAGACTCAGATAATACTTGGTTAACTTGAATGAGGAATAAAAGGGAGATCAAACAAAAATTCGAGTGGAAAATATGTGTGAATACCTAAATTATCTAGATAATAGATACCGTGATGGATAGAAGCAAGGAAATATAAAATTATGTGTATTGAATTTCGATAATATTCGTGACATGATAGCAAATCTCCATTGATAAATCATTAATACAAATATTTAAACGATCATTCTGGTTTAGACGCTTGAAAAAAATACTGTTTTTTTTTATGAAAATACTATTAGAGATATTGCTATAAGGGTTATTATGCTTAACGGTTGAAAAACATAAAAAAAACTGTATATATATTTTTTTATTTTTTTATTAAACAACTGGCGAACGATATGCCTTAAAAAGTTGATATATCGCTGGCGGCGATGATAACTCAATTGAGACTCATCTAAATAAAAACCTTTTTTAGCTTCAGTATATAATTGGCTTTAGCGCAAATTACAGAAATCAGTATTAATTTATAAATAACAAAATGGCGGACACTTTAAGAAAAAAAAACAAAAAAAAGTTTTTTTCACAGATTTTAGTCCAAAAAAATAGTAAAAATCAAAATTTTGATTTTATTGTAGTTTGTTCTGGAGCTATTAGAAAGGTAAAGCGGGTGAGAGATTGGAGAAGTCAGTTTGTACTAGCAATCTAGACTTACCTAATGTTGACGTGCAACAGTGAATGGAGACAAATATAAGGAGTTAACTTTTTTTCCAATCAATTCTATATGTCCATAAACGTTTTTTTAAATCTATTTTTGATATTTTATTATAGGAATCTTATTTGAATTAAAACAAGCTATATTTTTTTTGTGAATTTCGGTCAAAGTAAGATATCCGAATGACTATTTTATCAACAAATATTCTTCAGTATTTGGTAATTTTTTTCCTTCTCAGAAATCGTAATTCATCTCTTGAAAATGGTACATAAATAAGATATCTAAAAAATTATTCCTTTTGTTCAAAAATACCTTTCCGCATATCGCACCCCAAACGTTTCCAATAAAAATATAAAACGCACGCCTTCTTTGTGTCGCATTTCCGAGCTGGGCGGCATTTTTATGTTTCCTACCCTGAAACGTGTTGGAGGGTAGAAAGAAACGGGGGGTAGGTACTCTTTATGGGCATACAATGGGCTGGCCGGGACACCAAGGGGATCTAAGACTAAAATTGTATCATAAACATATTATGTCAAAATGGCGTGCAGTGGGCCAAATGAAAGAGTCAAGGTATGACAGGAATACGAACGCATTCATTAGAATATTTCCATACTTGAACTCATACCAATTTTCTATTACGTAAACACACATAACTTACCAGAGATGTTTGATAAAGTAAGTTTATCAAACACGAATTCGTGCCTCTGAATAATATGATTTTTATACTATTTTCACAAACGTAAAATACTGCAAAACACTTTTTTAGTATAAAGTCTCATCACATGAAATACTTGATTAAAGATACGCCGCTGCTATGAGCTTTTTCAGACGTAAACTTCCCGTGGTACGTTACGACGTGACGCGACATAACCTCGGTTAAGTTCTGCCTTAACTACGGGACAGTCGTGAACTGAGTCGTTCGAGTGAAATCATCGTGACATTTATGTTTCATATATTAAAGATTTACATAATTTTTTTAAATATATTTTCCAACATTATCCATTAAAAAAAATACAAAATTAGATTTCAGAAAGTTCTTTCAACAAATAATAAAATACTTCGATGGGTTCATTAAGAAAACGATGAATTGTAGATTTTCCGAATTATTTAAGCTATGAAAGAAACCGATATAAAATTCATCCCTTAGCTTATGAAAATTAATTTTATTTGTAAGTTCGCGGTCAGAATAAATAAATCATTTTTGTTGGTGGTTGAGGTATTAGTTTTGTAAAACTCCGTTTTTAAGTTATAATAGTAAACACGATTGTTTAGTGGTTTTACTTGGATTCAATTTATATAAATTACGTAAATTGTGAAAAATTTGTTTCACCTTGCAAGGGCATTCTCAGAATCTTTTCTCGTTTAAGAATGCCCTCGCAAGGCGAAACTAATCTGTCACAATTTACATAATTTATATAAATAAAATCCAAGTAAAATCAGTAAACAATTGTGTTTACCATTTTAAATTAATAATCTAAATCATTTTTGGGTAATATTTATTTATAGAACTAAGTAGAAACTATAATAATAATAAAAAAATTATCTAGACAACTTTTTTAATACATCCACCCTCCAAAACATTATTAATTTATTTATCGTTTCTTGAACAATGATGTTGCAATAGCAAAACTCCATATTAAATTATAAATACGAATAAAAACATCCGTTTTCTAGAAGTTTTATTATATTTTATAAATACAATATATTTTGCCAACCTAGAGCAATATACATTTTACCAAGAATGAAACGCATATCTATTTATATACCCAAGTAAATAATAAATCATTGAGATAATTATAGTATCTCAATTTTACATTGATACCAATAATTACGGAGTAAAAAAATATCAATAATTGGATATTGTTTCGCGTATAATACAATATGTCTACTTATAGATAAATTGTAATCTTAGAAAATTTAAATAGCTTTGTTTATTATCCACAAAATATTAAAAAATACCACATGTTTCAGAGGATACCTCCATCTTCAGGTAAAAATATATCTCTTCTCCAGGTGGCTCTAGGTCTGCCTCGCTTCCTCTCTCCCCCCATAGGGGACCAGTCTAGTGCGCCCTGAGCGATGCAGACTGGGTTCTGTCTCAGAGTATACACTCTTGAAATATACAACAACAACCAACCATCAAACCGATTCTCCGGAAGGGTAGGTAGAGGGAATGAACCGCCACATTCTGGCTTCCTCCACATTCATACAGCCAGTCGAGCACGCAAATCGATTCTTCTTATTTTATAACATGATTATTGAAAACGTTACGACCTTATAAATCTGATTAATTTGACTATGCCAAGTTTTCCTCGGTCTCCCACGAATCTGTATTCCATTCATATCGTTAAAGTATACTTTCGTAACCATTCTTTCTTCATTCTTGTAACATTTTATTTAAAATTATCTATTAAGTGGAATTCCATAATGAGGAATTTAGTATTAATTAAAACACTGTTTTTTCCACATTATACTCAATTTACTCGACACTTTTCGAAGAATATACAGCTTCATCATCGAGGGAATCATGTAAACCTTTTGAGACATTTCGAGAAAAATGAGTTTAACAATAGAAAAGAAACAAGATTTAATTTTGAAAAGTTCGCTCATTAACTAAAATATACAATAACTAATAAAATTAATAAATTAACATTTCACAAAGTATGTTATAACTTTTCAATGTTAAAAAATGCATGTAACTAAAAACTCCCAACGGAATAAGCTATGTAAAATTCATGACATCTGCCTTTCAAAGTTTTTACAACGACTTTTTGCTACTTTAGAGTCAAGAATATTCCGTTTTTGAATTTTCACGTCAAAAAACATTTTATTAAATAATATTCAAGAACTGCGAAAGGTGAAATGTAAAAATAAGTATCATGTTTCTGTCTTTTTGCCGTAAAATGAAGTGAACTCCTTCTCTATATTATCTCCTCGTAGGCGCTAGTAGACTTCAGTTGCACGAAGCCGGCTTACAGAGTTTGGGGTCAAATTTATATTAAACCCGAGGGTCTTAACGTCAAGTGCACGACCCCCGGCTACCCTGCTAACGAGGAATTAGCACAAATGTTAAGGCCTGATAGTGTCACGAACTATGCAAGTATTAAATAATTAAATGCCGCATCACCCTAATATTCAACTTAAAACTTTAATCAAAAAATTATCCAGCTTTCAATCTAGCCCAGTAAAACTATTTTTTTATAAATTGTAATGATTGAGAAGTCTACGTGCATACATGACACGATGTGTGACTGTTGAGGAATCGAAAGAAAGTATGTCAGGAAATAAATGTGTAACAGTCCATTCTTCATGCCTACCCCTCTAGGGAGGCGACGTGATGGTTAGTTAGTTAGTATTATATATTAACTAACTAATAATATTAATTGTTTCTTGAACAATGATGTAAAACTCCATATTAAATAATTAATACGAATGAAAACGTCAGTTTTCTAGAAGTTTTATTATATTTCATGGTAATGACATGTTTCGCCCTTCTAAGGCATTATCAAATATGCATTTGATAATGCCTTAAATGAACGTATTTACTAATAATAATCATCATAATAATTTGCTATTTGCGCCGTTATATTGCGCCGTTTTTGTGATTTAATCACCTTTAGAGCGCCATAAGACGTGTTTATAATCTAAAAATCTAAACATGAACGCTGAATATGATATTCGAGAACAGTTGGCTAATAATTAAAAGAAAAATACAAGTTGCGTTTTAATTTGAGTATGAATTACGAAAAAAATGAGTTTTTTTTATCTGGGTTTTATTATATGGAAAAGATGGGTTTTATTATCTATCTACCTTACTAACCATCATTCCTTCTCTCCAAAAGAGTAGACAAAATAAAGAGATCACAATGTTCTATCTTGACATTCTTTTCTCAATTCATCAACATTCATATATCGTGTCATGTATGGACGGCGATTTATCCGACTCCTCACGCGGACGAAATACAATATGATATGATCATTTCCCGTTTTATTTCGTCTTCTCCTATTTCCTGCTTCTTCATACATTTATTTGTCGTTGTAAACATTTTTTTTTTTTTGCATTTTTTCTATATTAATTATTTCCATGTGTTCAAACCACCCTAATGACTCTTTCATTATTTTGTTCGTAACATTTTAATTTGCACTGTATTCACCTCTTATATTTCCATTTGATACGCTGTCATATAGTATACAGTTCACCCCAAACCCAGAGATGAGATCTCATTTCTAAGGCATTTTTTTTTCTTCGTTCCTTGGATCATTTTCATACATACGGTATTAATTACTCCGTATTTATAAGTAACTAACTTACTAACCACCACGCCGTCTCCCCGAAGGGGTAGGCAGAGAGAATGGACTGCCACACTTTTCTTTCCTGACATGTTTCTCTCGCTTCCTCAAAATTCATACTTCGTGTCATGCACGCGCCTCGATTTCTCTGTCTCACGTGGCCGACATTCAATATTTGATTAATTTGAGCATGCCACGTTTTCCTCGGTCTCCCTCTATTTCTAGTTCCATTTACATCGTTAACATATAATTTTTTACCATTCTTTCTTCATTTATTCTTTCCATGTGTCCAAACCATCTTAATGATCCATTCATTATTTTGTTCATAACACCATCATTCGCATCGCATAACCTTCTTATAATTTTATTCGACACTCTACCATACACAGAGCATTCATACATTTGTCTCAGAGAATTTGAAATTCAAATTTGACAGTCATTATTTTCCCGATAATTAATAGTATGCGTTTTATCTGTTCAATACTACATTTGATTGATTATCTTTTTTTTCATAATTTGTTGATAATTAGTTCAGAAACGATTATAATGTTTTTACTAACCAGAAGTGTGCAGCTTTCTCAGCGGATCCACGATGGCGAAGAACCTATCAGCGGATAGGGCGGTAAGGGTGAAGACAGACACCCCAACAGACACGTCCTTGGCCGTCTCCGATATGACGCAGAGGGACTCGCCCCACGGCCAGGACTCCACGGTGTACACGGTGGAGGTGAAGGGCACGCACGTGATGATCACGAGCAAGTCCGCGAGGGCCAGAGAAAGAATGTATCTGAAAGAATTTGTTTCAACATAAAATAAGATGTAATGTTAACCGTGAAGTTTATATTATTATTTATAAAAAACCTACGTAGAGTTCGTTCACAATTCGAAGATAACTGCCGTTTGTGTGAGTAAAGGCGCGCAGAAAGTATCTGATTGGTACATGAATTTACAATAAAAGGATTGTCGGATCCCATTATGTCTTCGAAAAAAACTAAGCTTTATAAAAATAAGGTATAGTTTGATGACTTCGATAATTCATTAATATGGCGTGGTATTTAAAATTTCCACATCATTTATAAAAAAAATACCAACACTTGTACATAATAATGTATATGCTGACATCAAAGCAAGCAACCTGCAAGGGAAAAAAATTTCTTTATTTTGATTATAAGTCGCTTTTCCAAAGAAAAATCAATGAACATATTATAATTTTAATGAACATAATTTTAAAAATCTTCGCAATTAAGCCGATAGCATTTTTTTTAGAAAAAAAAAACATATTTATTTATTTCAAAGTTTGAGCATATGATTGAAACATTTTTTTGTTTTCTTATCATAAAAAAATAATATAAAAATAGCGTCCATATTTTTTGTAAACGCACAGTCATTCATACTATTGCAAACAATCTCTCTGTAGTGAACGAAGAGATTTATACAGTTTTTTATTCGGTAAGATATGTGAACCTTTGTAAAGTCAACAACGTAACAATGTATTGTGAATAAATCTGACAATTTGGTATTATTTGTTGGCATCATAAGGTGTTACAAAAAACCATTGTTGTTTTTAACACCTATTAATCCAAACATATGTTTACGGATCAGCTGTCACGACAAACTCGCTTAAATATATCGTGATACGTTATAACAGTGTTCGAAATTTAAACAATTTATATTGTTAAAGTTTCTTATTGTGTCGGCCAAAACAATGCATTATGTATAAAAAAAACAATTACTGTTAAAATTTATAATACTTATAATATCACAATTTATTTATATTCACTGAGTGTCGCGACAGCTGTTTCGCCAACCGATGTTGGCATCATCAGGTGTTACAATAAATAGTTTATTCTAACATCTGATGATGCCAACATCGGTTGGCGAAATAGCTGTCGCGACACTCTCAGATAATAAAAATTAATTGTGATATTATAACAGTGTTATAAATTTTATCAGTAATAATGTTGAAGTATCATAGTGTTTCGGCCAAAACAATGGAATTGAATGAAATTGACAATAAATTCGTAATGCAGTATTTTTGTTTCTCCTGGTGACTATTAACTTCTTTGTTTCTAAAGCTAGTCATGATTATAATCATTATGCTGCTATATAAAACCACATAAGAATTTTTACATAAAATGCATATAAAAACCCCTACGAATGAACTGTTTTTATCTATAAGAACATCTTTTATATAAAAAGTTATCCTTATTGAACAAAGAAATCTGATTATCTGGATGTTTTATCTATCAACAACAAAATTATGTCACTTGTTCTCGTATAACTCCATAAACCTTATCCCATAGAATTCTGAATTAATAAAAAACAGATAAAAACTCCTGGTTCCGATAAAAGCTCCGAGTAGCGCTTTGTAATGTCCGCATATTCGATCTCGTGGATAAAAAAAACGAAAAACGAAAGCGCACGGCGCAACCGAGGGCTCTTAGATTTTCGCGCTGGTTTTCTTGATTGAATATAAGAAATATTTACATTCATGTCATAAAATAATGGGCATACCCAATTACTATGGGTACAAGTAGATATTCAGAATTAATTATACTTTTAAATTAAGAGTAAACTGTTCTGGTAGCTATCCGTGGCATTATCCCACTGCTTGCCTCTTGGGCATGCTGGGGATCAATAGTCTACAGATAAGGAGGGATGGGTTCGCACTTACTCATTTCTTTAGACTTATCACGATTCTTTGATAACTCTGGCATCTTGGAGGGTATCCAGCTTTATGTTCCAGATAGTTATCTTCAACAATGTCAGCACAGACTGTTTTATATCCCAGCATGCAGAACCAACCTGCCTCTGGTGATGCCGGTGGGAACAGCAATCAAACTGCTGAATATGAACTCTTCGTAAATCGATGTCTTTCATATTAGTGAAAGAACGTTTAGAAGACAAATACTCTTGACTTTAGAGAGTATATTGTAATCCTGCGTTAGCTTTGTAGAATTTCATAGAATTCCAGAGGGTTAAAAAACTATTTTAATTTTTTTTTTTTTAAATCGTGTCTATGAATACTATTTATCTTCTATTCACCATTATTTGGTGTTTCTGATTCATTGAACAAGATTCATTTCGTTGTTAACAAGACTTATTTAATAAAATTAACACAACGTGGTTTGAACATAAAAGCACTTCATCATAGTCAGACTACTCCCATAGATGATCCCGAGATCCTTCATCGTAGATACGTGTGTTAGTTGCTGGTTGTTCATTGTGTATCTATGATACACAGTTCTCAATGCTCTAGTAACAGATTGTTTTACCTACCGGCCACCAGAACCAATCTGCCTCTGGTGACACCGGTGGGAAACGCAATTAGTCTACTGAACGCGACCTCCTCGGAGATCGGCGTCTTTCATATTAGTGAAGGTACGTTCAGGGGACAAATACACTTGACTTTAGAAAGTACCTTGTCTTCCTAATGTCGAACCATATCTAATGCGTTCCTGGTATTATGTTATATTTTTATAATATTTTACCTGTACTCAATAGATGCCTTAAACATTTTGCGGTTTGTAATGTCTTTTGAATTAATAAACTGATTTGATCAGTCTCGGTTATTATTGTACGAGTATATGCAAAATAAATATTTCAATTTTTTTTTTTTCATGGAAGTGGTATTTTTCGACAGATAATAATAAAGCTCTCAAAAAACAGTTTATATTTACGTAAAATATGTTAACTTTACTTTATTTTGTTCGTTGTCAAATAAATGTTTACTTAATTGTGTATTTCAAAAAATAGGAATATTATTTCATTCTTTTGTTTTCTAGAATGTTTACGATCTCGATTGAAATCATAACGACATTGAACATATTGGGGTTTTGTGAAGAAAAAAAACCTTTTATTTGAAAAGGCGCGTTTTCATTATAGTAGAACAACATAATTTATTTACTTAGTTTATATATTTTTCTCTTTCTGATTTTGAAAATTTGGTTTGGTTCATGTGGTGCTCCTGTAAATTTGGAGATATTTCGCGTATAAGTGAATTGTTTTGGTCAATTTAACTGTTGCCGCACTTTATAATAGTTAATTGTGACAAGTAATACGTTTTTGCTGTTTTGCTGTTAAAATTATATTAGTTTTATCGTTTTTATAAAGAATTTTGACAGGTGTAAAAATAAATTTTTCATTTGTTCCAATGACAATTTGAATAATTTCTTCAATATTATTTCAAAGTTCTTGCTGGTTAAGTGCCTAATTACAGCTAATTTTAAAAAAAACGGTGGATACGTGTAACAAATTAAATAAACACAAAAGTCCGGATCGTACATGTCAACATGTGCGACATCGAAAAAAAAATTATGTGTTATTACATTATGTGCTAAATTTAAAAAACGGTGGATTCGTGGAACATAAATTAAATAGACAACATGTGCACCATCCAAAAAGAACATTTTGTGTTAAATAATTTTTATTTTGTTTTTTTATTTTATATCATTGTATTTTATATTATTTGTTTTAGATTTATTTTGTGGTTGTTGCACGATCGAAGTGTGCGCGGGAGATGCCTATTGGTGGCGATGAGGTTCGCAACCCATCACACCGCGTCACCGAAGAATGGAGTGCCGCATCAGTAAAAGTGTGACAGTCCATTCTTTCTGCCTACCCTTTCGGGGAGACGGCGTGATGGTTAGTTAGTTAGTTAGTTTATATAATTTACTTTATCTGGTAATAATATTATTGTAAAGTAGATACTTGTGAATGTAGGATAAATGAGATCACTGTGTAGCACGTGCAGGAAAACGATATACGAGTATGAGAGAATACCGAAAGACGAAATAAGAAAAAATGTAAGACAGACGATTGCATCATAAATAAAATCAAAAAAGGATCCCTTAGATGGTGTGGACATATGAAACGAATGGACGAGAGAATAATGCTCAAAATGTCTTATACAAACAGTGTAAGTGAAAATAGAAGCTGAGGAAGACCAAGGAAAGCATGGCATAACCAAATAAATCAAATCTTACTACTTATGCTTACTTATTTGGCAAAAGGTCCCATATGCATTTTTGTAAAATTGAGTGAAATATACCATCAGTATTATTTTTGCACACTTTATGTTTTGACAAAACGTTAGAGCTGTACTTTTTTTTATGTACAATTGCATTCAAAGCATATTTTTTTAAATATGTATTTTTATTTATTTATTCACTGATACATGTTATAGATAACGTTATGCTACGTAAATTGACATTTGAAATTAACAATTTGGAACAAAAATAACATTTTAATAAATAATCAAAATAATGTAAAAATCTTATTTTTGCTCTTCTGTAAAATTCATAAAAAAGCAGTTGGGACCTTTTGCCAAATAGGTACCGAAATACAGAATGGCGACCACATTCGAAGTCGAAAAAATCAACGAGCGTACTTGTTACGAAGTATGAATCTGGAGAAAGCTAGAGAGGTATGTCAGGACAGGGCAGTATGGTGGTCCATCCTCTCTGTCCACCTCTCCGGGTAAACGGCGTGATGGTTAGTTAGTTAGTTAGTTAAGTAGATACTTCTTTTAATTAGTTGTACTCTACAAAATGTAAATCTAATACCCATTTTTTTTATATTTAAGATATAACTTGTTATACGTATAATAAAGATTCAATTACTATATGTTAAGTAAGTAAAATATAATAAAATATAAATTGAAACACCTTATTCTCAAATTTGAATTCGAATACAAGTTGTTAATGTAATATCGAAAGATCCAACTTGTTATACGTATAATAAGGATTCAATCACTACATTTAAAGTAAAAAAAATGTAATAAAATATGAATTGAAATACCTAATTCTTTCGAAATTTGAATTCGAATACAAGTTGTTAATGTAGTATCGAAAGATCCTTCGTGATGATAAATAGCTTCTAGATATTAGGTAAGTACCCAAGTAATAAAATCTGAATTTCACGATTATTTCACTCCTCTCTCTAATAATTCTAGTTTTATTATTTCCAACTCCATAACATAACCCTTCCGTTTAACGTGCCATGAAAAAAACCATCTCACTTTTATTGAAATGTGGCTATAAGGTTTTGAGATAGTGAAAAATCCCATCACTCTTTGAAAAATCTTATAAGACCTCGTATGCGTACTCAGCGATTAGCACCTGTTACTTTTCCCAAATATTGTCTAACAGTAATCAATCAACACGGGATCATGTCGAATACCCAAACGCATGTTTTAAAAAATATTTTCTTTTATGATAATGACAAGTTTTGCATATCTAAGGCATTAACAAATGTCTTAGACAGGCGAACCATATCATTCATAAAAAATATATTAAAACTTCTAGAAAACAGACGTTTTCATTCGTATCAATTATTTAATATATAGTTTTACATCGCTGTTCAAGAAACAATAAATACCAAAGTTATTACATCATAATAAAAATAAATTTGAAAGTAATAGCTAGAATTTTGTGGAGATGTTGCCGCTTTCAATTAAAATATATCTGAAGTTGAAGTAATAATAGGACATTAGAAAATGTTTGCTTATGTCTTTGTGAGTAAAAAACAGTCACTCCTAAAAATACAGCGAGAAAAAATGCGTTTTTTTATCATATTAAATAGTAATCAAGAGGACTTGGGTTCATTCCTGTTTCATTTTTTGTAATAATGAGATATTATTTCCTTATATTTGCCAAGTTTTTAAGAAAACGCAACTTCCAAATTTTGTGGAAAGAATATTTTTTTTCTTTTTTTTTAACTTACTTGAGTATGACTTAATGGAAAAGGTTAACTATACAATTTCACGATAAACGTCCTGTAGAGTCCACGAGTGGTCTTTAGGACTTGCAAACCCTGGGCAATGTGACCACTTACATTACCATCAGTGTCATAGCGGATAGCGAAAGGGCGAATTGCGTGTATCCGGCGTCAGATAACTGGACCTACCCCTAGAAGAAGGTGACCCTTACAGAAAAACCAATTAGAGAAGGCAACGGAAACCACTCTAATTATCTTTTCTCTGTAAATCGATATTGAGAAGAACGAATAGCAATCCGTGGAACTAATGTTATGCCAGTGCCTAATGGCACTGGCATAACATTAGTTCTTCAATGGAAAAAAGATCCAAAAAAAATAAACACAGTGATGTCAACGACTAGTAAACCTGATTTGATAAAAAAAGAAAAAAAATGTTCTAACCACACGTGAAGACACATTCCCCACCCCATTTGAACAAAGTATTCTAACATTATTGTTTACTTCAAATTATGATTTCAGTTGTTATGAGGCTAGCAATATAAGTCGTAACAAGTTGACATGGATGACAACTCTACAGTCCAATTTAAGGCCCATTTACACTGGACAGTGACCTTACCGATACCGTAATATCACCGTAGTAGCATAGGATTTCACTGACTCAAATGACACCTCGAATGCTATAAAAAAAACGCCGCGCGCCGTCGGGGGTTTGGTCTTCGGTCTTCGACTACCTCGACGGCGATTTTATTGTATAGGGTGTTTTTTTTAGAGGTTTGGTTTTTAAACTAGCAAATTGTTTCTACAGACTGTCAATTTGACAGTTAACAGTTGATTTGTCGGTTTGTTTTGCCATTTTACTATAAATAGACTAACGTCAGAACAGCGCTTGCAAATTGTGCAAATTTATTTTTAAAATCATGGTTCGGTTCGCCAAACTAATCGTGCTCTACGTCCATTTTACGGTCGACATAATCGTCCACCCGAGCAAGTTATTCGGAAGACTATCGATCGTTTTCGCACCACGTGTACTGTAGTGTATAATACCCATCCTTAAAGACTTTATAAGTCTTTGTGGATGCGTATTATCTACTAATTAGATTTCACGATTGGGCTTCATTCGAGCTAGCCGTGGCGCTCATATGCCCGAAATCATATTTAAACAACAATGGCTTAAAATTATCTATTAAATAAAGCCAATATCATACACATTAACATTATTTTAATGTGTTTTTCTCATTTTGAATATGTATTGTATACCTCTAAAAAAACACTCCATACTATTTGAGAAAACGGGTCTGTGAAAATCAAAGCAATTACGGTGCTGTTACGTCGTCGTACTGATTCCTGTCCAGTATAAATGGACCTTAACAAAAACAGATTCTTATTAAAATATTGCTCTACCAATGATCCTACAAACTTTCGATAATAATAATAATACGATGTTGAAAAAGTTTTATGAAGGAATGGGCTGAAATGGGTAGGCAAAACCACTTTTCTACTTGCCCAATGAGAATACGAAATTAACTCTGATTGTATGATAGGCCGGACAAGAGATAACGCACAAAATTCCATTTGGATATACCGGTTGAATACATTTTTGTTAACGAGATATCCTCAGTCAAAGGTCATCAGTTCTCTCTTGCGGGAGGGACATAAATTTTTAATTCCTTTGTCCCAAAAGTTTGCTTGTAACGACGTACGTATCTTGTACCTACGTAAAATTGCTGAAATTTTGCAATTTCCGTTTGCTTTGAAATGGGAGGAGAGACGGGAGATATAATGTAGGTGGTTCAAATATTTAAACTTATCAAAAAATCTTATCTTAATGTTCTTCAGCCTTGGCTGTGATAACCTTAATTTTGAAAATTTTTCATAAATTCGAATTTAAATTATGAAATACGGGGAACTTAAAATTATTTTAACTGGTAGAAACAGTAGTTAAATACAACATCACGTAACTATCAACGTTAATTAAACATTTCCATTTATATATTTGTCGGGGTTAAATGCATAACCCAGATAAACATATTTCGTGATGAAATATATGACACGAATAAACCGAAAAACGCCGACCCAGGACCTACTTATCAAATTTGATGACTCGAGGGCCTAGATTCATTCAAGTTTGGTCATTAGGTCAGGGCATCGTAGATGACAAAAGCGAAGCATATAAAAGCAGTACTTCCGAACACCCAACACGTCAGTCAACTCTGGGATATCGGACCACGAGGGATATCGGACTCCCTCCGACGCCGAGCTACGAAGCTACGTCAGCCAGTATCGCGATCTCTAAACGACACGAGTCTCCACTACTAAGTCTACGTACGAGAAACCTCCGACCTTCCTCCCGAGTACACATCGGTCTACACGGCTACGTCACGAAATCTTCGACAACCTACCGCCCAGCGAGCCCTCATCCTCTACGGCTCACCACCCGGACTCCGCCCCGCTGCTACCGACATCCAGCCACGCTCCATCACGAGTACATCATACTGTTTACGTGTAATTACTTGTGGTCCGCAATAAACGCTGAAACCTCAGCCGTCTTACTACTGCTCGCCACTAACCCCCAAATATTTAATTCTAAATACTTTTATAATTTGTAATTTAATTACGTGATAGTGTTGCCAATTGTGTATACTGCCCATGATGACATACGAACTAGAGACGACAACTCTTACAGAAAAAAGTGTCCACAGGCTCAAGTGTACACAGAGGTCCATGGAAAGACAGATACTTGGTGTGAGCTTGCGAGACCGCATAAGAAATGAAGAAATCAGACGCCGCACCAGTGTTGCTGACGTCATGGACCGAGTGGCAAAATTGAAATGGCAATGGGCTGGACACTTGACTAGACAGGGTGGCAACAGATGGGCACCCAGGATACTCAGTTGGAGACCATGGGAAAATAGACAAAGTGTCGTAAGGCCACCGATATGATGGACCGATGATATTATCAAAAGGGTTAGAAAATCTTGGATACAAAGGGGGCAGAATAGAGACGAGTGGAAGATATTGGAAGAGGCCTATATCCAGCAGTGGAGGGAAGAAGGCTAGCAAAGAAGAAGAATAAGAAGTTGCCAATTGTATCAAATCCACTTCAGTCGTTTTTGTGTTTTGTCATTATAATAAAAACCTTGAAAAATTACATTTCAACGGATCCTTCGTTGTTTCCTTTCATTTGTAAATTGTTAAAGAAAATCTAGGGATCAGAGAGTATCAAATGATAAATACTTACAACGGTTTTTATCAAAATATTCCATCACAAAGGAGTCCACATTATGGAGGTATTTTCGTTCAAAATCTTCTACGAATGTTTAATCCCACTCTAAGCCGGGTTCGTGTAATGCCCCCAACCTCGAAAACATTTCCGAGTATTTCCTGAATGTCTGGACTCTCATTGATGTTGCCATTATTCGAACGGTCGCCGTTTAACAATATAAACTTGAATACAATTTTGTTTCAGCGTTCCAGTAAAATAGGATAAGATTATTTACTGTACACATATATGGCTACAATAGACTATAGATTAATATCACTCATACATATTGCTACGTACCCTACATATTGTTTTTAACTTCTCACACATATTGTTATGTACCACACATACATGTACATAACATATTGCTATGTACCCTACATATTAAATATATTTCCTTTTGTGATCCATATGTGCTGTTGGATTTTAAATTGTGTTTTATTATTATATATATTTGATATTATTAAGTTATTAAGTTGAGGCTTTTGAGATGTGGTCCTATAGAAGACTATTAGGAATTTCCTGGAGAGAACACATCACAAATGAGGAGGTTCTTTAAAGAATCTAAGGAGGAAGGCACCTGCTCAGGACCTTGTCCGAAAGGCGTGCAAGATGGATCGGCCATGTAATACGACAAGAAGGCCTCTTGCATGCCATAATGGAGGGTATGACCGAGGAGACAAACTCTAGGGGACGCCCACGCCGAGAGGACCTGGAGGACCTGTTGGTGGACGTGCGCTGCTCATCATATGAAGATTTCAAAAGAGCCGCACAAGACAGGGAAGAATGGAAGAGAAGAATAGAGGAAATTGCTGCAAACCAATCCCAGGATTAAAACCAGAGAAGAATATTATTATGTTTATTAATGTGCATAAAATTTTATTTCACTTTTTCAGATAAATTTGTAAAAAAATGGTATAATATTTTTTGTATAAGTGATGCTTCACAACCTTTGGGGCGTCACTTATAATTATAAGAAGGATCTTATTTTTTTCTGGCATTAGTTTGAGACCAGTTGGAAAAAACTGAGGGGGTGAGACATAAAAAAAGTAAGATCCACCCTAATGTACCATGCATATTGTCATGTACCACTCATGTTATACATATTGCTATGTACCATACATATTGTTATGTACCACTCATATTATATATATTGCTATGTACCATACATATTGTTATGTACCACTCATACATATTGTTTTGTACCTTACATATTGTTATGTATCAATAATACATATTGTTATGTACAGATGTGTCAGCCAACCTGGCGAAACCGGTCTCTGTCGAAATAAAGGCAAAGGGGGAAGCAATTATTAAAAAACAGCGTGATCATCAGATTGCTCTGGCGATGCCAACGGCATTCCGAAACCGGTGGCTATCGAAATTAAACAAAAGTGGAATTACTTATTAACAAAAATAGTAACGATATTCTCAAATATTTCAAAGAACGAGAATACATTTTATTCCTGATACATACTATTCATACACTTGGTCATGCCAATAGCTAAGAATGTTTAATTTACTTTAGCCAGGTCAAATATTTTATACTGTGTATTACAGAATGATAAACATTTAGAGTATCCGAAAAATTTGAAATTACACGAATTTACTTTGAGATAATAAAAAAAAACACGATTTTCTACCCCTTTGATGTTGTTAGATCGATGTTTTGGGCTCTTATTTTTTTAGAGAGTATTTGTGAAAATTCTCCCGCTTAACTTAATCCCAATTGACTGTTCTTGTGTTCTCAACCATAATAAAATTTGTTATCTTTCAAATAAGTTAGTTGTTTAGAAAATTAAATTATTTGCTACAGTTGAATTGATCCCCAATCTGAATCCAATTCAAAATCAAATTATTTAATGCGTTCCATTATTTGAAAACGTTGTTATCTTATTCCAGATAATCTTTGTTTGAAGAATATAAAATATTATAAATATTAAACTGACAATAGCTGTCTGTGCGAGTTGAAAATTTTGATGTGTCTGGATCTGAAATGTTTTGAATTTATTTGTCTTATTATGTATATAAGTCTCCGTGAAAAGCTTTCAGCTTATATTTGGATATCTACATTAATGCGTGAACTTATTACTTATTCACAAAGGATCGACGAGGACTCATAAACTTAATAAATGGTGGTCTATTCCAAAACTAAATAAGTGATAGTACCTTTACTCCAATACAATCAGAAATTTTATAAGTAGTTAATATGAATGAAAACGTAATTTTTTAGAAGTTTTATTATATTTTATGGGAATGACATGTTTCGACCTTCGAAGGCATTATTAAACTAGAAAACTGACGTTTTCTTTCGTATTCATCATTTAATATGGAGTTTTACATCATTGTTCAATAAATAATAAAAATATATTAAAATATAAAAGTAATGGCATATCCCAAATTGAATACATACACAAAAGATTAATACGTTTTTGATGAATAAAAATGGTAATTTTTTTCACCTTTGAGTTTATTTTTATCGACATGCTTCAAATACTTTCACCTTCATCACCGGGAGAAAAATTTAACTGATAAAACCTTCTAAAAATGTTAAGCAAATAAACTCAAAATAATTTTTTTTTAAAGTTCGTCATTGTGGATTTCCACAATGTTAACGCCTTGATTTTATGAAAAATAAATATTTATCGTTTCTCAGTTTATTTTTGTTACAACACCTAAAACAAAAAAGAACATTAGTAAGTTAGCAAATATCAAATTGTTAAATGACTCATTATCTAACAAAAAAATATTCTGTTTAAAATTATGTTTCCATATACGCAGTTCTTCGACTTTATTAGAAATTAAACTTAATTATTTTTATACAAATATTTATAAGTTTAAGAAAATTTTGTTACTTGTTCACTTGCGATGTTTAATAATTAAAATCAACAAAACATGACTTACTTTGGTAACAAACCTTAAAAAAGCTTTTAGTTAACCAAAGTAATTAAAACTTACAGGTAAACTTTTCAAGGGAGATAATCGAAGCTTTTGGCTTAGACACAAAACCTTGGTGACACATCAGAAGTTATAATAAACAAGTACCTATTCCACAAAGTGTTTTCTAACATATATTTTACTAGAATATATACAATGTAATTTGAAATATGATACATTGTTTCATACTTACTCGTTAATAATAAGGGGTATAAAATTCCACTGATGTGAGAGTATTTACCTCGCCATAATTAGATATTATTAGAGCTTCGTGTATAGAAATAAAATGAGAATAGTATAACTTAAACATATCAAGCGGTTGTTTCCCTTTACGAAGGAAGCAAAGCTTGTATCAGAGTAAACGGGGCTTTCATTTCTTGGTTTGATATCACAAAACGTGTCAAAGTCTTTAGTCATGGTATTTGAAAAGGAATAATCTATGATGGATTGTGACATAAGTGTGAACGTTGAGAAATTTTAACAAGTTACCGAATTTATTTATCTAGGAAGCATATTTACAAGAGTTCAAAAAATAGAGAAAGACATCGAAAGAAAGGTTGGTGCCGGAATCATAATAAATGGTGCAATCAAAACCATCACTGCTAAAAATAATATATCAATTGAAGAAAAATGTTTGTCCACAATAGAGTTCTAGTGCCGACCATTATGTATAAAAGTGAAGCTTGGAGTTGGCGGAAGAAGGATGAAAGCAAGATAAATGCCGTAGAAATGAGGTCACTAAGACGAATGGTATAAAAACAATGTATGATATAATACCCAATTAATAAATTAAAAAGGAATTTTTGACGGATGAATGCATCCTAAATAGAATTAAGAAAGGGTCACCTTGATGGTTTGGACATACAAAACGAAAGGATAAGGGAAGAATGGATATAAATATATCCAAGTAGTGTGAATGGAAAAAGAAGTCTAGGAAGGCCAAGGAGACATAGCATGACCAACTTAATAATTACTGAAAGGTGGCCAAGTTCAAAGTAGAAATAATCGATAAGGGTGCGTGTCACGGTGTGTGATAGGAAGGAGGCGCCAGAGTTATGTCAGGATAGAACAGTGTGGCGGCCCGTGGCATGAAACGGCGTAATGGTTGGTTAGTTTTGCTAGTTAGTCAATACAAATTAACGTTATCAATGAAATGAGAAGTAAATCATTATTTAAAAAATATTTGTTCATATTAATTTTTCATCGTTCCTTGAATGTATGTAAAAAAAAATATCAAGTATTTGACATTTATGAAACTTAATATTATAGTGCTTCATTTTTTATAATCAAATCAAATCAAATCAGTTTACTAACTTTATAAACAGCAAAATGTTTAAGGCATCTATTGAATACAGGTAAAATATTATATACCTACAACACAATACCAGGAACGCATTAAAGATGGTTCGACATTAGGAAGACAAGATACTTTCTGAAGTCAAGAGTATTTGTCTCCTGAACGTACCTTCACTAATATGAAAGACGTCGATCTCCGAGGAGACCGCGTTCAGCAGACAAAATGCTCTTCCCACCGCACCGATGTCACCAGAGGCAGATTGGTTCTGGTGGCCGGTAGGTAAAACAATCTATGCTGTCGCCGGCGGAGAAATCTATCAGGGATAAAAATACCAACACCCTCCAGCACGGCCGAGTTCTCGAAATATCCTCTGATTAATTTAAAGAAATGGGTAATGAGATACCCATCTCTTCGAAGCTGTAAAGAATTGGTTCCGAGCATTCTCAAAAGAAATGCCGTGGGATAGAGCCACGGTTAACCACCATACTCCCTTATGTAGACCCCTGATGTAATTTAATATTATACATAATATAATATAATATTAAATTACATCAATAGCTATCCTTTCATCCTTCAAATGGTTATTATTATTTTTAATAAGCAAAAACTGCAATAATAAGTTTGAAACATTATAATTATTATTATTTCAATTATTATTATTATTGTTATTATTATTATTATTTGGCGAATCCCAATTTAGGGTATAGCAAATCGTATTGATTCTCGTGACATGTGATAGGTAGCTAATCTATCGCTATTTTTTTCACGTGAATTCTTATTCAGACCAAAGACACTTCCATCGCCGGGAATCAAACCCGGGATCTTCAGAGTGACAGTCAAACACTAACCACTCGGCCACAAAGGCCGTCACGTCTTTTATTTTTTTATTCTGTTCATTTTACCAAGATTTCTACAGATTCCAAATGTTTTTGCAAAATCCACAGACATTTCATTTCGCATCTTAATTTCTGGCGTTAATTAAATCACGTTTCACTCATTCAAGTAACACTTGAATATCATAATAAAACATTTAATCGTTCCATTCTATCAGTCCCGAGTTCGGGCTGTTTTCTTTCATCTCTAATTTTGAAAATTATTTCCTCTGCCAAGCAACGTTCTTCCATTAAACTGTGCTATTATTTTCAATCCGCAGAGAATTAAATCAGCCAGTTTCTAAGCGTAACGAATATTTCGACAAGACAGTGATTAAAATGGCGTTCTGTTATTAAGTGGTGACAAAGGACACTCTACAAATTACATAAATTCTGTAATGTTCGTAATTTCGTGAACTCCTCCAGAGTTATCTAAGTTTTCTGTAAGTATTATTAGTAGCGATTAATCTCACGTAGCGAAAGCATTATAACTATTATTGTTTCGATTTATCCGCTCGGCCAACTTCGAAAACAATTTATAACATTCCGCCAATGAGTGTGCAGTGTGCAAATCTTATTGAAGTTCTCTTTGAAATCCTAATCACAATAACGCAAATATTTCTTAAATAATTATTTTAATTTCATTTATATGTAATAAGCAAAATTTTATTCGCATATAAATGAACATATCATTATTTAATTTATACGAATGAAAACATTTGTTTTCTAGAAGTTTTATTACGATTTACGTGGATGACAAGTTTCGCCTGTCTAATGGATTATTAAATATCACGAAAGTCAGTATCAAATATCACATTTGATAATGCCTTAAACAGGCGAAACGTGTCATTCACATAAATTAAAATTAAGCTTCTAGAAAACAAACGTTTTCATTCGTATTCATTATTTAATATGGAGTTTTACACCATTGTTCAAGAAATAATAAAAAAAATAAATATGTAATATTTCATTAATGCCTGAAGTTAAATATGGAATCGCCAAAACAAAATAACTAAAATAAGTGCAAAGTGATATCTTTTAGACGAATAGGTTTAAATCTTTGAAGGTTAGAATGGCAAATACGGATATGAGAATCGAATGCAGTGTGAACTGAAATATAAGGTATCAAATTATAAAAGATTCATCAAGCTACTTTATTTACTTGTAAATAATTCATTTAAAAAATGTTGTTACTGATAGTGCATGAGAGAAAACGAAATAGGACGAATTAAAAGTGTGGGAATAATACATTTGAGAATCGAGGCACTATCAAATGAGATCAAAACATGGCATAAAGTTGATTGCTTCATATGACGACCATCGTGACACAACGGGTTTCCCTTATAATTATGCCCCAGTGTTTATATTACACTGACGAGGCTTGAGTATGAGCGAAACCGGTTAGCGTCAAATATAGTTACGATTCCGTGGAATTTGCAATGTTTATTTATTTATTTTAACATGATTATAATATTACATATATTTGGAAAAAAACGATTATGGTCATTACATGTCACACAAAGCATGGCTGGTATCGTGTATTCATTGATTTTATTAGAAAAATTAATTTAATTAAAATGTCATACTCATGCTTCATACGAAAATTTAAATTTTAAAACGTTGGCTACGCGAGGAATCGAAAATAAATCGGTGTAATAATGAGAGTATTTAAATATAAATTAGGTGAATAATGAAAACAAAAAAAAATTATACGAAATATCCTTATTATGTATTTAGTGTGCTTCCACTTGGGTCTCTTTTCGATGTGCTTCCACTTGGGTCTCTTTTTTGAGATTCGACCGGTTTCGGCAGCTTGCTGCCATCTTCAAGTCACCAGAAGATGGCAGCAAGCTGCCGAAACCGTTCGAACAATAAACACGAGTGGAAGTACATTAAATACAATAATAAGGAAATTTTGTCTCTTTTTTTTGTTTTTATTATTTAAAATTAACTTCTACCAAAAAATTTCAATTAAAAACATTAATTATTTGAAAGAAGTATATAAAAAACGAAGTGTGGCGGTCCATCTTTCTCGTCTACAAAAATGGCGTAATGGTTAGTTGGTTAAATAATTATAAATAAACAATCAATAAATACTACTTTTTTAACAGTTACGAGGTTTTGGCATAACACTTGAACGCATACAATTTGTGGAATATTTGGCCCATGCGGATGATTTAATACGACAAAAATGCCTCATTGGAGTACCACATTTTATATGGCTGGATAAAGGTGAAAATGTTTTTTGTGAAATCTTGTTGTAAACTATGGCCCTGCAAACAATAAAGTGGAGGGTTCTCGTGCTGGTAGCCAACCCTTATCGGTCGAATATAAAATAGTTCATGATATTAAGCTAACTTACATAATGCCGTTTTTATGAATAAATCACCTAAAAGGGACCAAGGAAATGTTTTATATAGCAAATTATATATAGTTACACGTAACTCACGTTATTTGAAATAATGGTCACATCTGTCATTATCGATCAACGTTTTATATACTCAAGGGGTGCTTTTTGTTTTAATTTCAAACCACAACAAAAATAATGATAAAATTTATAAAACAATGGTTTTGTTTTTTTAACTTTGACCTTACACTAACTTTATATGCTTTTAACTTTTTAAAGTTAAAAAGCATATCAAAATTGGAGAGTTTTCTCCAGGCGTTGTCTAGTAATGTGTGATAATTGGGTTGATAGCCTTTCACATTAAATTAATAAATATTTTCTGCTTAATGTTTACATCTAGTCTCAATAGATGGCGCTAGTGTATATTGAACTAAAATCTGTGAAATGTTTTTCAACATGGTAGCTTATATACCAACTTTCAAAAAAAATTGTCAGACGTGGTGTTCATAAAAAGGGTGGAATGGGGAATGTTGTATTATTAAACGATCGCTTAACCCAACCAATGACAGGTCATAAGTCCTGTAAATGCCTCGACCACCATATTCTGTTTCTAAATAATTTACATCTTCGTCTCTATTGAGATACAATTAATTCTCAATATCGATGGAATCAGAAATAATAACTCATAAATATGGAGAAGGAACCCGGTCCCGTTTAGAATTTAAACCAGATCTCCTGGATCAAGCGACAAACGTTTTATTGATCCAGAAGGAGCCAGAGCCTATTCTGGTTAAACCAATAAAAACTAATTTTTATTTTAAGTAAAATGTCTATTAATACTTCAATATGAAGACCAATTTAAATCAAAAATATTTTCTGAATATAAAAATCAACTGCTACATAAATAATTATTATTTCTTTAATAATGATAAGAGACTCCATATTAAATAATCAATACGAATGAAAACATCAGTTTCCCAGAAGTTTGATTATATTTTATGGGAATGACATTCTTCGAGGCGAATCTTCGTCTTCTTTCTTTATTTTCTACGCTAATTTCAATACTAGGAATTGGTTCGCAGCAAAGTGTAACATTTTTACTGGTTTTTGGAATGCCACTTGAGCCTTTTTAATGTGGTAATTTCCCGTTGCTTTCCGCATTTGTATACAGCAGATTATTTGAACCCAATTACTGTTAACAAAATTAAAGCTATTGATTTGCATGACATGTGATAGGTAGCTAATCGTATTAATTAGTCGTATTAATAAGTGCGTAGAAATACTGATAAAAACCTATGAAACATATTGTATCGAAATACTGTTAAATTATTTCATTAAGATTGATCCGAAAATTAAATAGAACCCCAAAGGTGTTGGGGTAAATTGTATTTTCCGGTTTAGATGTGCGTGTAATTAAAGTAATCGGTTTATTAACTACTCGATTAACCTTCCCCGTATTGAGCCGATAGAGGGCGTCAAGAGCCCTCGTCCAGGGTTGGCTGTTCCGGTTATCGTAAAGCTCTTTAATGCTTTGAATCACTGGAAGATTTACCGCTAATGGTAATCTCTTTCTCTCACTGAAAAGGGATGTATATATAATAACATACGTGCTAATAGGATGTGAGATACATAGTCATTAGTGTTATTGAATGTGTCAAATTAGTTAAACTTTTGCGATTAATTTTAATAATTTAAGCATCGTTTTTTCTACTTTTGAATTTATTTTTCTAGACAAGCTTCAACTGTTTTACACTTTAATAATTAGGAGATCGATTTAAACTTAGCTAACAGTTTATATCGATCCTCCAATGATTAAGGTGTGTATCCTTGGAAACGTGTCAAAAATAATTTACTCAAAATTGAAAAAAAAACTCGTTTTATACATAAAAAAAATTATAATATAAATAATTTTATCACCAAAGTTCATTATTTCAAATTGTTGTTCAATTATTGCTTCTAAATAATGAAAATAAAAATAAATCGTATTTTTATGTAACATATTTTACATTACGTTAAAATCCACTAATGATGGTTCTTCGACCGCACATAGGTGGATTTGAATGATTTAGGCGGTCAAAATTATTTTACGGTGTATTTTGACTTCAAATCATAAATATTATCGTAAAAAATTGTCCTTAGTAAAAAAAAAATTTTTTCTCAGCCAAAAATATAAAGAAATACTAAATCTCGAGGAAAAAAATTTTTTTATCACAAATTTTACAAACAAAAAAAAATATAGTTAAAGATTTATAATTTTCGTGCAAATAAGTATTTTAAATATGTTTATACATTTATGGACAAATTTTAATCCATGTCTGAAATATCGGATTCGGTATTCGGTACAGCTGGTAGTAATATATTCATTGTTTCAGGGCAAAATTAACCTGGTTTGATCGTTTTTTTGTTTGTTTCATGCTACTTAATAGTGGATCTGAAATCGATAATAATCTATTATATATATCAAGGTTACATTCCTCTCTCGAGAACTTTCTTGCGTAGTTTTGGCGGTATAATCGAAAGTGCTTATTTCTGGCTTCTGCTGCCTCTTCCGACAACTGTCCTATGGGTAATAAGGCATTTTCAATTACAGCTGCACCATGAATTAATATTTTATGCAAGGTCGGAGACATTGGGTGCCAACTATATAACTCGACATACAATTTCGCAGTTGCCATGGCATATTCATCAAATCGTTATATTTCCGTAGTATTTTCGAAGCATCCCCTTTTCCTCGAGCCTGTAATGTTGTTTGCGCTGCATGAACGATTACTTCTTTATTAAGCGAATAAGGTATTTCCTCCGTTTTTTTTTTCTTTTAGTCTTCTCACTAGAATCTTCAAATGCTTTAGAAGGCCAACCTGGTCGAGTTTGCTTGTTTGCTGAAAGTTCAAATGTTCCTCCTAACCACTTTTCATTAGTTTTAAGAAACATTGCTTCTTTTCTATGGGCTTTCAACCATTTTTCTTTCATTGATGTTTTAAAATATGCAAATCTTTGTTTGAAACTGCTTAGATTATCTGGAGTGTCACCACAACAGGACAATAGGTGATTTTTTAGATATTTAATTTTTTCATCTAAATTAGGTAAATCTTGCTGCTGCATTTGATCGTAAAGATATTTACGGCTTACGGTTTTTGTACTCGATGTACCAGATATACCTAAAATAGAGAAAATCATACTTTATTACATTTTAAGAAAAAAATGTTAAAAAAAGTGATGTCATCCTTTTAAAAAAAATAACTGTAATTTGGTCAACCGCAGCTACCCGCAGCCAAATTTTATGTCATTAATTAGTCAAATATAAGAAGTATACAGTACAGGAACAAACATTACGCGATAGGACGCGATAATATAACAAAATGTCTTATAAACTTGAAAATTAAGTAAAAATTTCATTACTAGACCACCTTTTTTTGAAGTTCTACAAATAATATAAAATAACTTTAAAAGTATGTTAAACACATCAACAAATATTGATTATTACCTGAATTATTCGAATCCGTAACGATAACTTCGAAATATTAGGTGGACAAGGCAAAATTCTCCTTGTTTAATGTTTACACTGAGAGCGCTAAAAACAATGACGACGTGCACTTCGTTAGGCGGACAAGTTTCAACCACCTGCGCGCGCACACGGTCAAAGGTTCGTGGTTGGGGATGGTCAATTATTGTTACTGGGACATTTCTTTGGATCTAGGATTTTTTTGGTATTTTTAACATCGATTTTGAAATTTGACTTATGACCGGCTAATTCTTAACAATCCACGTAAGTGGACCGGTTACAGAAGCTCACAGCCATCATCTGGGAGAGCGAGCTGAAACCGCTTGAAGATATAAACAAAAGTGGATTTTAACTAATTATGCATTTAAAAAAAACATATAGATATATTTTCATTATTTATTATACAATAAACTTCTACCATGAAATTTCAAATAACATTTTTTTTTCAATTATTGCTTAATTTTTAATTAATTGATCTTCTTTTTTTATTAATCAAAATACAGTTTTTTTTTTTTTCACTTTTGAGTTTTTTCATTTTCGGCACAATTCCAAGGTTTCGTATCTTCATCATCGGGAGAACGTTCTTAACAATATGTGAAAACTAATTTACTCAAAAAACATAACAAATAGCAGAAATGTTTAAGGCATCTATCGAGTACAGGTAAAATATCATATACAATACATACAACGTAATACCAGAAACGCATTAGAGAACCAAGACAAGATTAAGTTAAGATCTACGAATACGAATTTACGAATAGTTAAGAATATTTGTCTTCTGAACGTACCTATATATGTACATTTGATATATGAAAGACGTCGATCTCCGAAAAGACCGCGTTCAGCAGAATAATTGCTCTTCCCACCGGTGTCACCAGAGGCAGATTGGTTCTGGCGGCCGGTAGGTAAAACAAGCTGTTGGAGATATCTATCGGGCACAAAAATACCAAAATCCTCCAGCACGGCCGAGTTCTCGAAATATCCCCTGATTAATGTGTCCCGTATAACGACTTACATCGAGTTTAATTAATCCTCGCTAATCATTTTTTAATTGTTTACTTTTTTTTATAAAATTTATGTATTTTTATGCAAAAAAAGAATTTTTTAAAAATAAAGTTAAAATTATGTGAATTATCGTAGGATTCGTAACCTTGAATGACATGCATAACAAGTAAACGTGAAATTTATTCTAAAAAAATTAATACGATACTAGAATGTGGGTGCCAACCTGTAAATCTAATGTATTGGATAACTATTGGGAGGAAATTACAAGAAATCGCTTACTAGAAAACTTAATTCTGGAAGAAAATTACAAGTAATCGATTTTGAACTTTCACCGATTTATATCTCAGTATTCAAATATTTGTAAATTATAAATTATAAGAATGTAAATCGTTTCATTAAATCCATAACGAACTTTCCGAAACATTGTAAAGTTAAACTAAATACTCGTATTTAAAAACCTCCAAGCCCTGCTTTCTGATTGGAATGTAATAACTCTTATCTCTGCTGTTTCAATATTACGGAGAGGAGAATTAAGGGGATTTTTTATAACGCACGTTAGTATATATTATTTATTATTTGATAAATCTGTCCATTAAACGCTCTTAAAATAATTTATGACGCCATTCAACAGCTAACAAGATAATGTACTTGCATTTTCACTAAATAACAAACACATTTCTTTTTCAATTTATTTTTGAGCACTGAGCTGCAAATTTCAGACTGACATAATTCAAACTTAAATTAGTCACAGTCATGGCTTAGACCAGAGCAGCACGGGTGATAAGGAATTGACAGTGGTACAGGGTTCGCAGGGATATGTTCCCTCTGAACAACCCTGTACCACTGCCTAATCCTCCCCACTCTCTTCTGTCAATTCCTTATCACCCACAGTCTTCTCACTCTAACACTCTAGTCCCATCTTCCTCTAGTCCTAAGCCATGATATTGTATTTAATTTTAAGTTTAGTTATTAATCAGTCCTGAGGAAGCTCGGTTGCGAGCGAAACCGGTCGACGAACTCAAAAATAAAAGTGGTTTTAACAAATTAATGTGTATTCAATTTAAATATTGATAACTCCACAAAGTGATGGCTTCATACCAAAACATTTCTAATTATATATTTATTGAAATGTCCGTTTTCCATAAGGTGTATTTTATAAAATATTAGTGATTTATTTTGCTAAAGAATTATTAAATATTACAATGATGATATTATTTAAACTTGGTTTTAAATAACGAATTATGTCATGTATTTATTCTTGAACATCGACGTATTTCTCCATATTAAAATAGTTAATACAAACGAAAACGTCTGTTTTCTAGATGTTATATTATATTTAATGGGAATGACATGTTTTGTTTTGATAAGGTGTTATTAAAATGCCATAGCAAAAAATATATATAATTTCTATAAAATATAATAAAACATTCTGTTAATAAACATATTTTCTTTTTAAATACTTGACTAGCAATATTTTTTATTAAAGTATGCACACCTGTTTATTCTTGCTTTCAAAAATTTAACACGAAAATTTTTAAACAAATTCATACTACAGACCATCATCTCAAAGATATAACATATGATTAATTTTATATATGAGGTAGCCAAATAAAGCATTAAAAATTGAGGAAAATTGAAATTCGCCTTTCCTGATATTTCACTTTCTATTTATGTTTATTCCCACGAGATTCTTAGTCATTACCTCAAATTTGAATTTCCCTGATAGCCGACCACATTACTTACATTCAGTATATGTTTAAGCAATAACGTTTAAGGGGTTACCTCACCTCGCAATCCATTACACCGGTCTTTAAACTCGCCTTCAAATAATGATGGATCTTTTCCAGGAAACTCAACATAGAAGCCAAGTTTTAAATAATGTATGTATACCTATGTCACATTCGCTGTGTCATTTTAGAGTGTCAAATGCAAATAATAGAAGTGAATGCAGTGCAAATGAAATAATGAAAAGGTCATTAAGATTGTTTGGACACACGGAAAGATTAAATGCAGACCGAATGGTGAAGAAACTATATGTAAATGACGTGAACGGAGCTATAAATATAGGACTTGTATTATCTTGTCTTCCTAATTTCGAACCATCTCTAAGGCGTTCCTGGTATACCTAATGTTGTATTTTTATAATATTTTACCTGTACTCAATAGATGCCTTAAACATTTTGCGGTTTTTATTTGATTGATTTTTATTTGATTTAATTGATTGAATAAACTGATTGGATTGGATTGGATTGGATTGGATTGGATTGGATTGGATTGGATCGGATCGGATTGGGTTGGGTTGGATTGGATTGGATTGGATTGGATTGGATTGGATTGGATTGGATTGGATTGGATTGGATTGGAATCGATTCGATTCGATTCGATTCGATTCAATTCGATTCGATTCGATTCGATTCGATTCGATTTGATTTGATTTGATTTGATTTGATTTGATTTGATTTGATTTGATTTGATTTGATTTGATTTGACTGTCGAGGAATACATGCATGATCAAATGAATAATTTGATTTTGCCTCAGAATAGGAAAACGTATCATTTCCATAAATTATAATAAAACTTCTTGAAAACAGACCTTTTCAATTATATTTTTTGGTTTAAATACTTGACAGACACAATTTTAGTAAAATTTCACGTATATTAAATGAAAGCCAAGCTAACAGAATGATTTTAAAACGAATGTTAGTCCTGAATACAAAAAAAGAAATCACAAATAAAACTTTTTAGTATAAAAAAATATGATTTTTTGAATGCAGTGCTTTTAAAGAACAAATATTCAAAACCTTCACAAAACAAAGGTTGGTGTGCACGGTTAGCAGCCTACGATATGCACGCGGAGTTGGAACACAGAGTTTAAAAAGGCCTATGGGCTGCATCTTCCTTTCGAACGTTCCTAAAGTCCAAGCTTCTGTCAAAAAACACCAAGCTGCGTATTTATAATACCATCATCAAGCCAGTGGTGACATTGGTATAGTCGTGGATAATGACTCTAAAAGAACAACAAAGAATCTACTGGTTTGAGAATAGAATACTAAGAATGATCCTGGGACCCAGACCCGGTGTTGCAGTGGGAACTTGGAGATATAGGACCAACCAAGAGATCCGTACGATGCACCAGCAGCCCTTTATAACGAGCACCGTGAGAGCCGTTCGCCTTGCATGGATTGGGTACGTATGCTGAGCCGAAGAGATCAGATCAATCAAGACCCTGTACGCGTCTAGAACGACTGGAGTAAGACCTCTAGAAAGGCCTAGACAGCGCCTAATGGACAATGTTCTGGCTGGTCTAGCTAGGGTGGGTGAATCGGACTGCTGGGAGCAAAAGGCGCAGGATCGAAGGAGGCTAAAACTCTTCAAGAGTTGTATGACCATAGGAATGTTAATGCTAAAAAACTATATGAAATAAAGTTCCCAAATGCAAACAACGTAATAAAATATTACGATAATAACCTACATTGATGCACCCACAGTTTATTCCATGAATGATGTATATATTTCAATGTTCACTGTGATTTTTTCTTTGTGTCTTATTTTATGTAAATACCAATTGTTAGTTTATTTTTTTCATTGTTACGGTACTAACTAGTTTATGAATGTAATAATCCAGAGTAATGGAATGTTCTCGTAAAAGTGTCAAAAATAATAATATTCATTATAAAATGATAAATTAAATGCTTTATGTAAAATTTACGATGATAATGTAATTAAAATAAGTGATATCCAAACTTTGGAAATAACGGATGTAATCTCAAAGGGTTTTAAATTAACGTGAACCATATAAAATTTGAAATTTTTAATTACTTATTCGTTCGCTTAAAATATTGTATATAGTGCTTTAACTTAAATATCAAAAAATATCGTTATCTATGCTAGTTTACTTTTATACTTCGCATGTATTATTTTTTGATGATAATTGCCACAAAAAATAATTCCTTAATATTTCCATTGCCTTATTTATATAATTTAATACTGAATTTTTTTTTAGAAGTTTCTAGAGGAATGGAATATTGCCAATTGATTACGTCGAAGCAAGATGAAACATGCGACCAAAGTACGAGTTAATAAAACCGTTAAGTGAAGAGCTTTTATCATTATGTTTTGTGTGATTTTGAGTAACACAGTGTAATTTCTCCTTCTCGACCGACGTTTCGGAGATCGTTGCAGTCTTCATCTTCAGGGTAATGTGGTGGTGGTAATGACCAATACCACCACCACATGACCCTGAAGATGGAGACTGGAACGATCTCCGAAACGTCGGTCGGGAAGGAGAAATCACACGGTGTTAGCCAAAATCACACAAAACATTTTGCTGCCAACCGTGAAAATCTACCCAGCTTTTATCATTATTAACTATTTTAAATTTATTTTAACATCACTCATAAATAAACATAGAAATATGACTTCAATATAAATAAAATATATCAAAATCACACAAAAAACATTGCTGCCAACCGTGAAAATCTACGCAGCTTTTATCATTATTAACTATTTTAAATTTATTTTAACATCACTCATAAATAAACATAGAAATATGACATCAATATAAATAAAATATATAAATAATCGTAGTTTCGAAAAGCTTTTTTGACATTAACTCGTTAAAATGGTTATTGGGCGAATAAGAAATAATATAATATTTAATGTATGAATGAAATGTTTTGTAAAAGTTTATTTTATTTTATGAGAATGACATGTTTCACATTGAAAATGATATTTCGTTATTCATTAGCAAAGCGAAGTCATTTCCATAAAGTTAAATTAAATTTCTAGATAAAGGGCATTTTCATTCCAATTAATAATTAAATGTATACATTTAAATCAATTTTCATGAAACAAAAAATAAAATATGTTTTATATTATGATACCTTCCTTCATACCAGGTATTATTACATCCATATATCTTTAATTATTGGTTTTATTTCTTTTTTAACGGGCATATTCCGAATTAGTTGAAAATTTAATTACTCGTGTAATTATTATGATTTATATTTGAAATCAATAAATAAATAAATATTGGAAAATTGACATAGTTTGTATGAATTAAAACATTGTGTTTATATACATATAAGATTATTTTTCTCGGCATATTTCGAATATTTCACGCCTTTATTGTCAAGAGAACGATATATTGTAAAACGTTTATATCGTTCTCCCGATGGTAAAGTAAAGTAAAAATGTATTATGGGATTCCACAGAGTACGTCTTTAAAATTAATTAAATTTTATCAAAAAATTTAATTTATCTCAATAGAGACGAAGATGCAAACTGGAAACTGAATATGGTGATCGAGGTGTTTACAGGAATTATGACCTGTCTGTCATTGGTTGGGTTAAGCGCACGCTTTATGTAATTACAACATTCCCCATTCCACCTTTCTTATGACCACTATGTCTGACAAATTTTTGGAAGTTGTATTATATATATGTTAATATCCAACACCACAATTCACATGTTAGTTTCAATTTACAGACCATATATGAAGATTAGATCTAAGCATTAAGCAGAAGATCTTTATAACGCAATGTGAAGGGCTACCGCCATTAACGCACTGCTAGATAACGCCTGGAAATGTCACTCCAATTCTTCGTCTCTATTGAGATAAAATTAATCCTTGAATTGATAACCCGCAATGGGAAAATAAAATCCAGTATTCGTCTACAAGTATTTGTATACGAGTACATTCAAAATGTTGTATAAAAAATTAAATTGTTTATTTAAAATGAAAAATTAGAACATTATATTTTAAAATATGTTTTCCTCGTTAATTACCTTTCTGCATTATTGTACACAGCTCAAATTTTATTAAAATGATTCCACAACCTTCAACTTTGTTAATCACTGGTTTGATTTGTTTTAATTAAATTAATTGTTGGTTATTTCTTAGACTTGATTATTCATTTGATAAGATTATAATTTTCTTAATTGGGGAAAGGGAGTTAGAAACCTTTTGCCAAACATTGTATCAGCTTTGATGATTAATGCCGCACTCGGTTTACACCAAGGAGTTAATTACAAAGGGAAAACTTCAGAAATGGGTAATATTTTTAAATAAGTAAGAACGGGATCATCGGTCTGAAATTAAAAACAAGTCAAAACGAAACAGATTCGGACTTTTGTAAACCACTATGGCTACATTTTTATTTAAAACGCTCATGTAAATTCAGCAATGTTCTATCACACTCTTCTCTTTAATAATTATTTAAAATTAAAATGTCTGCTTTTTATAAGGTATTTTGTAATTTATTGTAATTTATGGAATTGGTATATTTCACTTTTCTTAGGTATTATCAAATGTAGCAAATTTTAGAAGCAGAATAAGGTAATTAAGGTAATTGGTGTAGCTTAATAGATTATTGACAATAATCAATGAATAAATCCCAAAATACCTAGAACCAGTTAAACCATTTAATGACTGTTTATGAATACAATGTTTACAAAAGTAATGAATATTAAATGATGTTATATAAATCAGAAAGGTATTTCAGTGTTCAAAGGGAAGTGTTTCTGAGAAAAACTTCCAGCTAGAGAACTTCTGGGCTGACGTTATCTGACTGAGTTCCCGTGACAGAACGAAGATGAAGAAGAAAATTATCAAATTCAAATTATCAAAACATAATTATTTTTATATTGGTTTTATATGAACAACTCAAACAATGTTTTTTGTTTTGTTTAACAACAAGAAAATTCGCTATCGATTGTAAAAACAAATACTATCGAGGTATTACATTTTAAAACTTAGTCGATTAAAAAAAAAATCCAAACAATTTGAATTCTGATATTCCAACTAAAAACAAACTTTGATTTGAATTTTAGATTTGAGTAAACAGAAAACTTTGAGGATTTCAAGATTATAATTGGAAGGCAAACAATAATAAAGGCAGTATTGTTTTTATATCGATTCCACAAAATCCTAAATTGTTCAATATATTTTCCTTTGATTTCTAAAATTCGAAATAAAACACGTAAATCCAGAAATTTGTACTTTGGCAAATGTGTCAAGTCTAGTGTCAAACATTTTTGTTTCAGATTGATAGATTTAAAATTATATATTTTAGGACGTTTCCCTGGAGGAGAAAGGAGAATGGATAGACCGCCATGCTATTCAGTTCTGACATACTACCTCGATAGATTCCTCTACATTCATACATCGTAACATGCATGCTCGTCGATTTTTCCGACTCTTAACGTGGCAGACATTCAATATTTGATTTACCTGATTTATTCTCTATTTCTAGTTCCATATACATCGTTGACATATACTCTTTTACAATTATTTCTTAATTCATACATTCCATGTGTCCAAACCATCTTAATGTTTCCATTAATTATTTTGTTGCATTCATTCATTCATTCATCGCACTGCATTCACTTCATTTATTTTCATTCGACACTCTATCATACACAGATTTTCCACACATCGTAGCTGCCTTTAAACATTTAATTTATTCGGTCATGCCATGCTTTTCTTGTTTTCCACGGCTTCTCTTTCCACTGAGACTGCTTGCATACAACAGTTTAACCATTCACTTCTCTCGCCCGACCAATCCATATATCGAAACATATCAGGGATCCTCATTTAATTTTACTTATGATAATACTTATATAGGGAGAAGGCTCTCCTGTCCTGGGCGGCGCGAAACTGCTCCCCCACAGTTCTGACGCCGGTCTATTCTCGGATGTTTCGAAGCCAAGAGACCTATCTTCTGCTGACCCCTCTGCGGCCCTTGATCTCGTCCGTATTTGTTATCATATCGGTCCAAAATATTCGAAGCATTTTTCGGTGGATCCACATTTTAAACGCTTCAAGGTGGTTTATTATATTAACTTTTAGAGTCCACGCCTCTACACCGTAAAGTAAGATCGACCATCGTAACTGACCATTATTTTTCTCAGCATTAGGTTTATATTGACGTCACAAGGAAACTCATTTTATTAAAAGCTCTCCGTGCCGCTTCTTGTGTTCTTGTGTCTTGTAATGTTTTTAAAAGTTGATATTAATCATCATCCATTTGAAACGTGATGAAATGAAAATTAATTGAATTCCCGTAATATTAGTTATTCTGATGGAAACTATTGTAGATATTTTAATTAAACTTTCCCCGCTATTCAAACATTATACAATTTTAATGAACTTGTATTTAATTTTGTTTGTTTTAATAACTTTTGTTCCTTTTAATTAATAAAGCTAACGCATTGTCTCTAAACTATTAACAAATGACCATTTTAAATAAAATTGGAAGTAAACAATCAAACAAACCCTCAAGCCATCTCCCCGAAGGTGCAGGCAGAATGAATTGGCTACCACACTTTTCTTTCCTGACATACTTCTCTCATCGTGTCATGCACGCACGTCGATTTCTCTGACTCCTGACATGGCCTACATTCAATATTTGATATATCTGATTTATTCTCTATTTCTAGTTCCATTTACATCGTTAACATATACTATTTACAATTATTTCTTCATTTATCCTTTCCATGTGTCCAAACCATCTTAATGTTTCCTTTTATTATTTTGTTCATAACACATTCATTCGCACTGCATTCACGTCTTATATTTTCTTTCGACACTATCATACACAGATTTTCCACACATTCGTCACTTACAAGAGATTGTAAGTAACGATGAAAAAAATGACCTGGTACTGTTAACATAATTTCATATTAAATAGTCCATTGTTTTGGCCGAAACACTAAGATACTTCAACATAATTACTGTTAAAATTTAAAACACTGTTATAATATCACAATTTCTTTTTATTCACTGAGAGTGTCGCGACAGCTGTTTCGCCAACTGGTGTTGGCATCATTAGGTGTTACAATAAATTCAGTTTATTGTAACACCTGATGATGCCAACACGTTTATTGTAACACCTGATGTGGGCGGGAAAAAAAATAAAAATATTGATTAACACATTCGCTTTTATATATTTAAAATAAGTAACGTATTTTGCCGTTTTAAGGCATTTTTAAAACGTTGATCGTCTGTGAAAACTTGCGAAAAATTACGTGATTTAAATTTTACTGTTTATCTTTGTACTGATTTGTAAAATTCAAATAGATATATAAAGTAAACTAACTAAATAACTAACCATCACGCCGTCTCCCCGAAAGGGTAGGCAGAAAGAATGGACTGTCACACTTTTACTGATGCGGCACTCCATCCTTCTCTTTTCGCCCCGCGGGAGACGCGGTGTGATGGGTTGCGAACCTCATCGCCACCAATACGCATCTCCCGCGCACACTTCGATCGTCCAATACCCACTAATTAAATTTAAATAAATAATGTAAAATACAATGATATAAAATAAAGTAACAAAATAAAAAATATTTAACAAAAAATGTTCGTTTTAGATGGTGCACATATTGACTATTTAATTTATGTTCCACGAATCCACCGGTAAATTAATTTAAATAAAAAAATATTAATAATAATAAATATGAATGTACTCGTACAATAGTAATCCTAATTACCTTCGTGTTTTATACATATTAAGGTCTATCAAAATCTTCAAACAGTTTCAAGATTTTCCAATTATTTAAATTTGGTTTAGTGCGACTGGAAAGCTAATTTAATGAACTATGTAAATAATTAAAAGTTCATAAATATTTATTTCATGTGATACATACAAAGTTTGTTGATATATTAAATAGTCATAATCAGTAGAGAATATATCTCGAATAATTATTAAGTATTTGTTAGAGCAATCCCTTAATCTCACTCCGTGAACGAATTATGTTGCCAATACAGAATCCTGATTAAATATTCCTTACGTAATATATTAATTTTCTTCGTACAAAGCAGTCTTCGTATTACGTTCGTTAATATATTGATTGCCGTTGATTTATTCACGTATTTGGCGCTAGTGAATTGGTGTTTATGTAGACTGAAACACCTTTCCCATTGTTTAGGGTTTACAAGCGTCCTACAGGGCCGATCTGACGAATTTATCTGCTGACAGCTACATACCCTCATTCTCTCTCCTGGCCCTCGTTTCGGCTTCACACGTCGTCATTAAGCAGTCAGAAAAATAAATCATAACGGTGTCACAAGAGCGAGGAATCCTCCTTGAGGAGTGTTAAATTTGCCTATCCACGTGGAAAACGCGAAATAAAAAGGTTTTTCTCTATTTTCAAACTGACATCGACTAAACATGATCGAGCTTTTATGCTTTATTTCGCAGCCATGTTATGATTTTTTACAATATTATTATTCTGTGTATATAACTGTTTTATATTCCATATTTTTTCATTTTCAGTCATTCCTTTATCCAAATCCCAAATAGAATTCATTTGGAATTCAATTAAATTCGTGAGTTGGAATATGAAATAATATTTATTTATTATACCGATGCAATTTGTGAAATTTTCAGTAAGGTTGACTTGCTGTCCCTCGTCGTAGCCATATGTTTAATTCGAGAGTTTTAATATAACCGTATATTACTTTGTTTAATTTTATATATTAATGTATTCTTCTTTTTCTTCTTCAAGTGCCCTGTCGGGTCCCCCCAATGTTGGCGATCACCTCAGCGAACCTGTCCCTGTCCTGCGCCGCTCGAAACAGCTCATCCACACTTCGGATGCCTGTCCACTCCCTCACGTTTCGCAGCCAGGACACTTATCTCCTTCCGGCCCCTCGGCGTCCCTCAAATTTTCCCTCCAATATCAGTTGGAAAAGGTGGTACTTTTCCCCACGCACTATATGACCCAGATGTGAGATCTTTCGAACCTTGATAGTTGATAATAATTTCCTGTCAACTCTAGCTCGCCTCAGGACTTCGGTATTGGTAACCATATCTGTCCAGGAAACTCTGAGCATTCGGCAATGGAGCCACATTTCAAATGCTTCTAGTCTGTTCATTGAGTTAACTTTCAGGGTCCAAGTTTCACACCCGTACAATAAAACAGACCACACATAGCATTTGATCATTCTCTGGCGGAGTTTCAAGTTTACGTTACGGATATCTTAATTTTATTATAAAATTAAGACGCTGACATTACCAACAGGACAGACGAAGTAGAAAGAACTATATATTTTGCGACAAGCGAATGTCGGTCCACATAAAGGAGAATGTAAGCAAGGCGGCGATGCGCCCAACCATGACCTACGGTTCGTTGTGTTGGCCACTCTAAATCAACCGGAAGACAAACTACACAATGCAAAAATGAGGATACTTAGGTACGCAGGCGGAGTAACACTGCTCGACAACATTAGGAACACCCAAAGCTACGGCAGTTTTAGTGTGAAGCCAGTCTCAGATAAACTAAAAGAGAACCATCTAAAATGGTACGGCCACGTCATGTGGTACCCAGCATGTTACACAGAAGGTGATGGAAACTGACCAGTGACCCAAAGGACGTGGTAGATCCAAGTTGACGTAAATGGGACATATCAGCAAATGTCCTGTCAGACTCCATCCAAGGCCAACAGTTCTGGATACCCCAAGTAAATGGGACATGGGTTAGAAGAAACAGAAAAAGAGAAATTTAATATGATCTAAAAACACAAAAACTCCTAAAATTTTAATAAATGTGAAGTAGTTTGAATATTATATAATTATTCAACGATATCATAGCTGCGGTATCCTTTAAATTATGTTCCACTTCCATATTTGAATAATGAAATAGTTCATGGCTTAAAAACTTTAAAAGGTTATGCAAATGAACTAAAAATAATCCTTGGGAATAAAATTTTCCTACCGCTTAATTAGTTTGGCCTTTTTGCTGCTAGTGCTAGTGTGAATTACAAAAACTTCTTCTTCTTTTTGTCCTATCACCTTCGTGGTGCATAGGGCATCAAGGAAACTTCTCCCTTCTCCACCCTACTCTATCGCATGTTAGGCATCACCTAACATCATCCCAAGTGAGATCTGCTAATTTAACCTCGTCCTACAGGGCTCTTCTCCAGGTGGCTCTAGGTCTGCCTCGCTTCCCCTTTCCCCCCATAGTGGACCAGTCTAGTGCACCCTGAGCAATGCAGGCTGGGTTCCATCTCAGACCGATCCACAGCCATTTGCGTCTAGCGACTTGTTCTCTAATTGGCTTTTCGCCTGCCATGGTCCAGAGAACGGCATTTGACACTGTTTGGGGCCAATAGATCTTGAATATTGAGTGAAGGCCCTTATTCATAAACACCTGGAATTTTCCAAAAAGGTCCGCAGTAGATTTCCAAGTCTCACATCCGTACAGCAGTACGCTTTTAACGCTACTGCTGAATATTTGGAGCTTGAACTTTTTCGAAATGATACTGGAACGCCATACAGGGCGAAGCATTGCGAAAGCTCCCCTTTGCCTTGTTGAGTCTGCTGGCAACATCTTCCTCCATACCTCTCGAGCCTGCTATCATACTACCGAGGTAGCAAAAACTGGTCGTGTTCACAAGGGAGACACCGTGGAGCAAGATTGGGTTGGAGTCATTTGTAAACACTCGTAGGTCTACTGTCTTAGACATGTTGATTTTGAGACCCACTTTTGCCGCTTCCTCGTGAAGTCTACACAGTTTCAGCTCTGCATCCACCCGTTTAATCGAAAGCAGACAGAGTAAATTTTGAATAATAAAGACAAAATATTTTTTTTGTCAGCCAGCCGTAAAAATCTCAAGGAAATTATTTCTCTAATCAAATAATTAGCCATTGATGTTATTTTCAATTGAATGACATTATTTTTCTTAACAAAAAACATAATAAAAGCCTACATGTTTCAAATATGAATATAATGTTCTATATGAAAAAAGCTAAGCCTCTATATTGCAAATTTAACTAAGATTTTTGTCTCATGTGCTAATTTCTTGATAATACCTAGGGTAGAATCCAAGAATACGTTTTTCGTAGATAATATGTTTACTTCTGCATATATTTATACAACATTAAATCATTTACATATTTTATAGAAATAGCACGAAGATCATTATATAGATACTTGTTGGGGAGAAATGTTATTTTTTATTGGGCTGTGTTTCTTGGAGAACGTTGAATTTACATTTCAAAATATTTACAATCAAAATGTAAACAAGATCGAGATGTAAGTAAGTAACAATGCATTACAATTGTAATAATTTAATATTCATGCTATTGGGGTCGATCAGAGATCCAGGATGTTGGGACCATGTGGAAAGAAAGACACCTAAAGACTACCACACCTTGCCTTACATGGAAAACCAGAGAGAAGGATGCTTGGAAGACCCCGCAAGAGGTGGAAAGAAAGCTGGGAGTTCATAAACCAAGAGGCGGCAAACAGTCTCTAGCGGCCTCCGACCAGCATAAGAAAAAGAAGAAGGTAGTGAGGAAAACAAAAAAGTGCTAGACATGATCGCTTTGGAGATCATCATGCAAAATATTGATTTTACAACGACCAAAAGCCAAATACTCCAACTATTGGTTATCAGCCTTCTTAGCGTGAAATTAACTATAACAATTAATTCATTATTCATTGACTTAATCTTTTTCCTGTGGCATGTCAGGTCATATACCTTGAGAGCAGGCATATTTGTCCCGTTAACACCCACGGCGCATTTAAGGGTGATTTGGACTATGGCTTGATTCTTCTTCGCACTGGAAATTCGCGATTCATCCACCCTCTATTTGTTTTGACATTTATGGCATTATAGTGATAATTAAAGGCTTTATAATATTATTTAATATTTTTTAATAAATTCCATATAAACAATAATAATATTTTCTTCTATATTCGTCATACTCGTACTTTGTGTTGTTATGATGCTTTATTTCTCTTTCTTTTTATATACTTTGTCACTATGTAACGTTAAATTAACTTCGTAACATTAAATCTTTATAACATCTCTCAGATCACGTAAACAATTTTATAACATTATTTTTTAAATTTGTGTCACTGAAGAAGGACTGGTTGTCCGAAACAAGTCTATGTAATTTTATTTTTTTAATCAAAATATCGTAAGGCGCCATGTTTCATTTACAACAGCAACACTACTATCAAGTCCAACTCTCTAGCGTCCACGAGAGCTCTTTTTAAAGACCCCGCGAACCCCGGGCAATGTGGCATATATTACTTAGTGCCATGGCAAATAGAGAGAGGACGAATGGCGAGCTTCCAGCCCCATAAAACTGGATACACCGAGCTAAGAGAAGGCAACGGGATACCACTCTGGATATTTTTCCCCAGGTCATCACCATGAGGCCTACTCAAGGGTGATAGTCAACGTTAGGGAGACCTGACAAGACACAGGAAGAAGAATCTAAGTGTTGTATATACAAGGTATATAAATAAAAAAAAGATAAATAAATAATAATGTCATTACAAAATAATAATAATAGATAATGAACTCAATTTGTATTTCATATTTTTGTATCAGTGAATTCTTAAAAGAATCCCAGAGGGTAGAACACCAAAAAATATTTTACGATGGGTGCCCCGCGAAAAAAAGACCAAGACGATGAATGATAAGCGGACTGCGTGAAAGAGGACTGGGAGAAATTAGAAAGATCTGGTGAATGGTTTTGTTTTTTGAAATGTACTTCAAGGTTAGAATATGAAAATGATTATTTTATCATTTTAGCCGGGCGAAACAAAATAGTAAGGCCTTTTTAAAAGTGATTACCAACGTCAGGGAAAGCTGACATGACAATCTTAGATTCAAGATCAGGCATCCAAGATTGTTTCGGGCTGATGAGCTGACTACAGCAAAGGCTCGGTCGCCAGAATGTGTATGAAGACAGCGTTTCGGCAAAGACAATATACCTTTACAGAAGACTTTGCTGATCGTAATGTAGAATGCCCCGAATCCAGTTTCTCGGTGATGCAGAATTCAAATACATAAACTGGTGCCCCCCCATGCAACACCTTAAAAAAACGTCCAACAAAGATTGTATTGTATTCTTTTTGGGCATTTTAGCCAACAGAGCTCCTTAAGGTGTTGCGTTTTATAATATACCTTACCGCAACAGCTAACGCAAAACGAACGAATCCGCGATCTTTGCATTTGAGATAAGTGTTTGATTTTATGAGTAAAATTTAAATAAATGGCGCACTCAAAGTCATTACTGCAAATAGAAATATATCCACAGAAGCAAAGATGGCAGTACACAATGGAGTTCTAGTGCCAACCCTCGTGTATGGAAGTGAAGCTTGGAGCTGGCAAAAGAAGGATGAAAGCAGGATAAACGCCGTAGAAATGAGATCACTAAGAAGAATGTGCGGGAAAACGTTATTTGATAGAATACCGAACGATTAAGTAAGAGAGAAATGTAAGGCAGATGACTGCATCATGGATAAAATTAAAAAAGGATCCCTGAGATGGTGTGGACATATGGAACGAATCGATGAGAGAAGAATGGTTAAAAAGTTGTACACAAGCAGCGTGAGTGGAAAAAGAAGCTGAGGACGACCGAGGAAAACATAGCATGACCAAATTAATCAATTACTAAAAGGCAGCCACATTCGATGTCGGAATAATCGACGTGCGTGCATGGTACGATGTATGAATGTAGAGAAAGCCCGATATGTATGCCAGGACAGAGCATTGGGGCGATTCATCCTCTCTGCCTACCCCTCCGGAGAAATGGCGTGATGGTTAGTTAGTTGTATCAACTAAGATTGAAATGCTTTGTTGTATCGATATTCACCGTAACTTTTTGTTGCGGATTCGCATTCGAATAACTTTAAAAAACATTGTATTTTCACAACACTTTTTGTCAGATGCGTAAAAAAATCTGAGCATCAAACGGGAAATCCCAAGTTCTTGCAATTACTCCAATTTAATTTTCTAAGGAAAGGAAGGCTGATCGTAAATACATTATTCAAAAATTAACGAACGCGCCATTGGGAAAAAATGCTTACGTTTGTTTACGGTTTTCTTTTATTTTCATTTCCTTTTGAATCCAAGATACTAGAATTATAAAGCCTGCTTCAGTTAACAGACTATTTCGATGATTTTGGAATAAATCTGTCTTAGAGTTAACATCTGTATCTATTTATTTGTTCAAAGATACCAATTTATCCGTTTCTGGACCAAATTTCCCCTGAGACTCCAAGGGTTCTTTGATGAAAAGGGTAAGTATTAGGTACCTAATATACGTATTCCATGTGCATATCATTATATACTAATGGGGCGGAGACTTATTTATGTACACTTCAACATTTTTACTGCACCAATTTACTTTAAAAAACAGAATAAGATTTTTTTATTAAAGCACGTATTTTTGAATTGTACGAATTCGACGCGAAAGGTAAATTGGGATACAATTCCAAATACATTTTTTTTTTTTATATAAATTAATAAATAATTTAGTAAAGCCAATCATATTTATAACATTCATTTTCAAAATAAAATAATGATAAAAAGGTAATAAAATAACAACAAATAAAGCAATATAAAATACAAACTAAAATTCAAATTAAAAATTTGTGACAAACACAAAATAGTTTTGCAAAAGTTAACAATTTTGGGCAGACTGGTTACGAGCTCTGACTTCCATACCGAAGGTCCTGGGTTCGATTCCCGGCGATGGCAGTGTGATTGTCACACTGTCTTTGGTCTGGTGTAGAATTCATGTGACAATAAAATGGCGATAGATTGGCTACCTATCACATGTCACGAGAATCAATATAATAGCTACAAAATAAAAAATTGTATACAGTAATTGGGTCCAAACGACCTGTTGTGTACATAAAAAAAAAAAAAAAAAAAAAATTGGAGGGTTTTACTTTTTTTCCACTTTTCTATTTATGAATAATATTCCATAAAAAAGTTTTTAGCGTGTAAACGATGATACAAACATTATTTTTGCGCGTGTTTTGAGCGTAGTTGGTGCGATACGCCTAACAATGAAATAGTTTTAAATTTAAGCAATTTGTTTTTTTAATGTATACAAGTAAGGGGCTCAAAGTTTGGTAGGGTCACGGTGGTGCATATTCCGCTGGAAAATATGTGCCTATAAAATGCCGTGTAACGCCACAGTTGCATTCCATCAGCAACACTACCAATAGTCCTACTCCCTAGCGTCCACGAGTGGTCTCTAAGGCCCCGCGAGCCCCGGGCAATGTGGCCACTGGCATTAACAACAGCCATAGCAGATAGGGAGAGGATGAATGGCGAGTGTCCGGCGCCACAAAACCGGACCCCCCCCCCCAGCTAAGGGAAGGTGACCCCTACAGAAAAACCCATCAGAGAAGGCAACGGGAAACCACTCTGATTATCATTCCCAGGAAATCACTATGGCGAGAAAACCCAAAGCAACGGCCCCTAGTCCCGGGCAGCCCTTCAGTGGGCAGGGGGTGCGAAGAATCTCCCGGCTCAAAATAGTGAAGTCCAACTTACGGCTAGGAACGTGGAATGTTAGAAGCCTTTTTGCTGCAGGAAAATTAGACAACACAATACAGGAGATGAATAGATTGAATGTTAATATCCTTGGAGTAAGTGAGTTGCGGTGGACTGGTTCTGGAGTTTTCCAACATGAAAAAGGAAATCTGTATTACTCTGGAAGTGATCTGCAAGATCGAAACCGCAGAAATGGAGTTGCAGTACTGGTCACCGCAGAATACATAAAATATGTCAAAAACTTTGTTCCCATCTCGGACAGGATTGTATTGTTACAACTTCATAGTCAGCCGTGTGACATCAACATCATACAGGTGTATGCACCAACGGCTGAGGCGAGGTATGATGATGAGGTTGAAAAGTTTTATGAATCACTGTCCAACACGGTTAACAGTTTGAAAGGAGGTGAAATTAATATGATAATTGGTGACTTCAATGCCAAGATAGGCGAAGGACGTCGCTCAAACATTGTTGGGGAATACGGGCTGGGACAAAGTAATGAGAGGGGAGAAAGACTTTACGAATTCTGCCAAGAGAATGATATGATAATAATGAACACATGGTTTAAATTACCTAAGCGCAGACTTTACACGTGGAGGTCACCTCAAGACGGAACTGCACATAATATTGTTAGAAATCAAATTGATTACATTCTAATTAACCACAGATTTAGAAATTGTATTCAGAGAGTTACCACCTATCCGGGAGCTGATGTTGGATCCGACCACAATCCACTTGTCGCGAATCTCATTCTAAAACTGAAAACGGTGCCCAAGAGAAAATTCGTTAAGAGAATAGATACAGGAAAACTGGAATCCATAACTGTGAAGGAAAAAGTATCCGGAGAACTTAATAGCAAATTACGGGAACTAGCAGTCGCAGACGAGACGGTCCATGAACATTGGGATAATTTGAAATCGGTATTTACAGATGTCTGCACTAATCATTTAAAGGCCGAGAGAACGGCTAAAAAGAAAAATTGGATGACGGATCACATTCTCTCTCTTATGGAGGAAAGAAGGAAGGCTATGAAAAATGATACACATTATAGAAACCTGCAACGTACCATAAGACGGGAAATCAAAAAGGCCAAAGAGGAATGGATGAAGCGTCAATGTGAAGAACTTGAAAGTCTCAATCATGCCCACAATGCATTCGGGCTTCACAAAAAGTAAAGGAAATATCTGGGACAACAAGGAAGGCTACACCCACATGTCTGATGGACGATTCCAATAAATTAATATTGGATGAAAAAGAAATCCTTAAGACATGGGAAGATCACATTGAAAAGTTATTCAAAGATAATAGAACTGACTTCACAATTGACGGTGAATTAGAGGGACCCTCCATCCTCAGATCTGAAGTTATACATGCCATCAGAACTTCTCCTAACAGAAAAGCATGTGGTCCTGACGAAATCCCTGCAGAATTATTGAAATTGATTAATGAGGAAAATATTCACTACCTGCTGAGGCTATTTAATAAGATTTATGACACAGGGATTATCCCCCAAGAATGGCTGAAATCGATATTTGTCACCTTACCTAAGAAGCAGCACCCAAAGAATTGTAATGACTATCGCATGATTAGCCTAATGAGTCATGTACTAAAACTGTTTCTTAAAATTATACATGCCCGAATAAGAAACAAGTGCGAGCAAGATCTAGATGACACACAATTCGGATTCCGAAATGCATTCGGAACCAGAGAAGCGCTACTGGCAGTCAATGTCCTGCTACAGAAGTGTCGAGATCAACGCAAAGAGGTGTTTGCATGCTTCATCGATTATGAAAAAGCGTTTGACAGGGTAAGGCACACTACACTCATGGAGATGCTCAAAGACTGTAACATTGACTCCAAAGACCTGAATTTCATAAGAAACCTCTACTGGTGTCAAACGGCAAAGATCAGATATGGAAGTGGAAATACAGAGGCTATAGCTATACAAAGAGGAGTTCGACAAGGTTGTATTCTGTCACCTCTATTGTTTAACCTGTACTCCAATAAAGTTTTCCAAAGAACTCTAGAAAACTCTAGCCATGGAGTGAAGATCAATGGAGTCGTTATAAATAATATCAGATATGCTGACGATACAGTCATATTGGCTGAAAGTATACCTGATCTCCAAGAGCTCCTAAATAAGATTGACACGGCTGGAGAAGAATTGGGTCTGACAATAAATGTCGCTAAGACCAAGTGGATGTCGTTTGGAAGACTTGATTATTCTGGATCATCTTTGCGACTAAAAGGAGTAAATATCGAAATGGTTGACCAGTTTAAATACCTCGGCAGTACCATTACTAAAACACTCGACCCAGATACAGAAGTAAAATGTAGAATAGAAATTGCACGTGCTGCATTTAATAAGATGAGACCCTTCTTCTGTGACGATAATTTAAATCTTAAACTTCGACAAAGAATGATAAAAGCTTACATATGGTCAGCTCTATTATACGGAAGTAAAACATGGACTCTAAAAGTGAACGTAATGAATCGGTTAGAAGCATTCGAAATGTGGATACACAGAAGAATGCTTCGTATACCTTGGACCGAAAAGGTCAGTAACGTCGAAGTACTTAGGAGAGCCGGAGCCAAGAGAGAGCTGTTGTCGAATGTCAAAGTGAAAAAGGTCTCATATTTGGGTCACGTGCTGCGTGGAGAAAAGTACCGCCTCCTCCGACTTATATTGGAGGGCAAGATAGAGGGAAGACGAGGAGTTGGCAGAAAACAGATGTCCTGGCTGCGCAACATTAGAGAGTGGACCGGAATGAGGACGGTGGATGACCTGTTTCGGGCAGCGCAGGACAGGGAGGTTTTCACCGGAGTGATCGCCAACGTCGGGGGGACCTGACACGGCACAAGAAGAAGAAGAATGTATACAAATACTTGTAGACAAATACTGGATTTTTACCCATTGCGGGTTAATAATTTTTGTAAGGATTAATTGTATCTCAATAGAGACAAAGATGTAATTTTTTTTTTTGGAAACAGAATATGGTAGTCGAGGCGTTTACAGGACTTATGACCTATCATTGGTTGGGTTAAGCGATCACTTTATGTTAACAACATTCCCCATTCCGCCACCACCACGTCTGGTAATTTTTTGGAACTTATATATATGCTAGTATTTTAAATAACTTCACATTTTTAGATCAATCTACACTGGCGCCATCTATTAAGATTATTTGTAAGTTGATTGACCTAAAAAATGTGAAGCTATTTAAAATAGTAGAATATATACAAGTTCCAAAAATTTGTCAGACGGGGTGGTCGTAAGAAGGGAGGAATGTGGAATGTTGTTAACATAAAGTGATCGCTTAACCCAACCAATGACAGGTCATAAGTCCTGTAAACGCCTCGACTACCATATTCTGTTTCCAAAAAAAAAATACATCTTCGTCTCTATTGAGATACAATTAATTCTTAAATTTAAGCATGAATAATTTATCTTTTATCCATTCTGCATCGTCGATATGATTTCTCTGGAATTTCGTAAACAATAATATATCGTTGTTTAGCATTCTACGAGTTTGAAATATGTTCATTATAATGATGCATATTTAAAATGTTGATTTGGTTGGATAAATTAAAAAGGGTTCTTAGCTGGGGAAGTAATTTAAATTTAAGTGATCATTGACGAATTAATTGGCATTCGAAATTTGAGTTTTTCATCCCCGCACCAATCTCCCTCTCCGCTTTCGTGACGGGCGGTGGGGTGGGGGGAGCGTTGGGCGCGCGGCTTCTCAACCCTCGACGTGTGACGTCAGGGCATCTCATCTAAAAGTATCGCCCCGGCGCAGGGAGCCAAACACGTTCGAGTTGTTCAAATTCCTAATTAGGTATTTAGCTGAAAAGTTACCCTCGTTATAATATCACGGCCGACCCGCTTAAGCGGCGGAATACTCTGACAACTACTGGGCGTGGTTTATCGCATTGTATACGTTGTCTATGTTCAGTATGAGTGCTCTAACGTACGTCGTAAATTGGTGCTGAAATTTAATTTGGTATACTGCGCCGAATAATTTACCAAGAATTTCACACGCGTACATACCACAATAACATACTACATTTATCTTCTTAGTATAATGCAGGAAGAGAAAATTCTACAAAAAGTACTTGTTACCAAGAAGTAAAATAATTATTGTAAATAACGCATATTTACAACGAATTTTTTTTTATATTTGTGATATTTATCCTTAATAACATAATTTAATTTATTTTAAAAACAACCCCTTTGGGTTTGACTGTAAAATAATATAAAGTTTGAATAACTCGTTTAATTTGTTTGTTTTAAAAAATGAATCCTATTTAAATAATATTTTTAAATCCTTCAAAATCAACTTTTGTTTTATATAAACGCCTTATTCAAATTATAATAAATAGGTACGAGTATATACCATAATTATTTTGAGTATTTTTTATTATTTTTTTTTATTATTTTTTATTATTTAATTGTATCTCAATAGAGACGAAGATGCAAACTGGAAACTGAACATGGATGATCAAGGTGCTTACAGGACTTATGACCTGTCATTGGTTGGGTTAAGCGCACGCTTTATGTAATTACAACATTCCCCATTCCACATTTGTTATTGTGATCATGCATGACAAATTTTTGGAAGATGTATATATACTTCGAATCCATATCTATCTTCACGTGTCAGTTTCAATTAGCCATCTATGTAGATTTGATTGCACTTGTGAATTTTTCAAGATTAACCTATACAACCGACCCACTAACGCCATCTATGGAGAATGATTTTCGGCATTTAGCAAACTACCTTATTAACACAATGCGAAGGCTGTCGCCTATATAACGTATTGTTAGAAGCCGCCAGGAGTATTATTCCATTCTTTATGCCAAGGAATTTTACCAGAATAATTACAAATATTTGTGAATGTATACTTATACCTGTATACGAAATCCTGGATTTTCACCAAAGGGTGGTTAATTCAAATTTAATTGTATCTCAATAGAGACGAAGACGCAAACTGGAAACTGAACATGGATGATCAAGGTGTTTACAGGACTTATGACCTTAGTTTGCGTCTTCGTCTCTATTGAGATACAATTAAATTTGAATTAACCACCCTTTGGTGAAAATCCAGGATTTCGTATACAGGTATAAGTATACATTCACAAATATTTAATATGATTATATTTTGTGAACTAAATAATTAAATAAAAGTGAGTTAATACGCAAGAAAACGCCAGTTTTCATGAAGTTATATTATATAAAAATAATAAAGTTAGCCTTACTAAGGCTTCATCAAATGTTTTGAAAATATTTTATCATTTCTTAGCAAAGCGAATCATGTTATTTCCATAAAATTTAATGAAACTTCCAAGAAACCGGCGTTATCATTTGTATCATTATTTTATATTAAGTTTAGATTCGTTGTTTAAAAAAACAATAAATTAATAAAATATATATTTACCAAACATTATCGCGAAAACATATGTAGTTATATAATTCTTTGTACAAATATTTTGTTTTATGCCCAAAAGAAACTGAGAAATCTATTCATCTTTCTTGTAGAGTTGAAGTGAATCAACGCGCTCATTATTTAGGTTATACTCGTATATGTCATATCTATAAATAATAAAATTAAACTTACGTGTTTGGTACATTCCTCATGGCCCTGTGCCTTAAAAATACGATGACGAGTGTCCCGTTTCCCAGGACCCCGACCACGAAGATGATTGCAAAGACGACAGGCACAATGTAGGTCTCCGGCCTGGTGTAGTAAGGAGTGTAATCCTCTATCATCGGGCCGCTGAAGTTGTCATTGATGACTTCCAGCAGGGTCTTGGAAATATTCAGATCTGCGTCACTCGCCAAGGTCATGTTGTCGGCGGCCATCGTTTCGTTATCTGTCTGAGCCATTATGAAGGATCAAACTACCTTATTCATTCTATTACTTTCAACTATTTAAATAGCTGATTGTTTTAATTGCAACACAATTATTTTCAATTGATCCTCTTAATTTTGTGGATGGCATTTTAAGTTTTTAAGTTTTATTTTATTCTTCGTTGCATCTGAAACAATAAATAAATGTTTGTTAATACATAATCAGCTTCACGGGACCCGTCCTCGTGATAAACCTCCTAAAATGGAAGAACGATACCTAATAGGAGGAGCAAATCTCTGGAGAATATACCACATAGGTCTAGACCATAGGTTTCCAATCTTTTCTGGGCCACCGCCCCATTTACAAGAAAAATAAACAATCAACGCCCCCCTCCCATAAAAGTTATTCAAAATATGGGAAAATGATTACAATACATACAATAACAAAATAAACCAATATTTCACTTTTATTTGCTTTATTAGTACCAACGTGATTAGCGTGTTTTTTTGTCTTATTAAACTATGTTTTTTTATCTGCCCACGCTCTCTATTTTTTCTGGGTCTTTTACTGCCCCCCTGAAAGTCTCAAACGCCCACAAGGGGGCGTTATCGGCCACTTTGAGTGCCTAGACTCTAGAGCAAGGAAGAAGAAGAAAATATTTATTACAAATTACACAAAATTTTCTTTAAGGATTTTATAGCTTTAATTAAAATATCATAATAAAACAACACTAAAGTAGTTCACTAAAGCTAGTGCAAAGCTAGGTGACAAGTTTTTCAACGTAAAGTCACCCAGTGTAGCGATAGTATTAAACATCATAGCCTGATTCGCTAGGTTGCTTACAGCGTAGCTCTTAGCACCAAGCAAGGCTATTTCCTGTATGGCCGTAGCCTTATAAATATTGTTTTTTTTCCTCAACGTTAGTAGAAACAATTTATTTTAATTTTTAAGTTTCGACAAATAAATTAAATTAAATTATTACCAATTTAGCGTATAATTTTCAAAATAAACAAATTTACTGATAAAAAAATAATGCGAATAAAATGGTACTGTTAAGAAACATTTTTTTATTCAAACAACAGCATATTTCAAAAGATAAACCATTATTACTAATTAGGACATCCATAAATTACCCATTAAAATAAATTTTAATTAAAAAATTGTTGAAAAGAATGGAAGAATATAATTATCAATTTGTATGCTGCAAAATAAGAGTAAGCTGTTTAGTCTCTTAGACAATTTACAAAATTATTTAAAAGCTTTATAACACCACAGATTTACGCTATATAAGGCATGCGTTCGCCCCATCAAGACGTATGAAATAGAGGTCAGAGACGATACCAATAGAACTAAGAATCTTCTAAGAGTAGCAGAAATGCGAACCCTACGCTCCATCGCAGTCAAAACCCTCAGAGATCGGATCAGAAATGAAACGAAAAGGTATGTCTGTGGTGTTGAGGATATAGTGAGATGGGAAAGAAGCAGAAGGCGCTTTTGAAGAGACTACGTGGACCGCATGGAGAATACAAAAATTGCGAAAATTATTAAAGATGAAAACCCAAGCAGCAAGAGATTACCAGGAAGGCCACCGAAGAGATGGAGAGATAGCTGGACATCATCATTCCAGGACAGCCCACCGTCACAAACAGGTCACACGACCTAAACTAAGAGGAAGAATGAGAAATAGAAGATATACGCTGCGTATCACCAAAATAAATCGATCCGTTGTTTAATACAATATCATCAGTACTATATTACATATCGAAATGAACAGTACGCGGATGAGGGTGAAAATACACGAAAGATGTTCTTAACGAGATAAAATGTTAAAATATTTATTGGGCTACTTTTGAGATTCCGATATCCATACGTGCAATGACCTAGCAAAAAATCTTTTTAGCTACTCAAGAGTAAAAATCGGATTTCAATATCAGCATCGAACAAACAAAATCGGAAAATTTACGCTTCAAGTACTCGCGTAAGATAAAAAATGAATTGTTTTAGCATTTTAGTATTAAACTCCCATTTGCCTCGCAGATCAGTAACACCCTTCCGTTCGAAATGATTAATTGCCTTTAGATCAATACACTTTAGACGCGTCTACAGGGGACTATTTGTCAGACGGCACTCATCTCACGGAAAAGATAACAGATAGGATAATATTACGTTTTATTAAAAAATCTTTAATGAGTTTTTTAATGGCTTATTTACGTCACAATCACATCGCCACTGTTCAATATTTGTTAAAAGCTTTATATGAATAACTTAACTCGAAAAGAGTTTAATTTCATGCATTTGAGTTTCAAATTATTTGTCCAAACAAAACAAACAAACCATCACGCCATTTCCCCGCAGGGGTACGCAGAGAGAATGGACCGCCACACTATTCTATCCTGACACACCTCTCAAGCTTCCTCCAAATTTATTCGGCAAGTCATACACGCACGTCGATTCTTTCGACTTCTAACATAATAAACCTTTAAAAATTGATTAATTTAGTCATGCCATGTTTTCCTCGATCCGCCTTGACTCCGTACACCATTTACATCGACGTATACTTTCTTAACCATTCTTTCTCCATCCATGCGCTCCATATGTCCGAACCAAGGCAGCGATCCTTTCATAATTTTGTTCATAATACCTTCTTACGCTCTACATTCCTTTCTTATATCAGCATTTGAGATTCTAATTGATTATTTGTAATATTTTCTATAAAAATATGCTATATTATTTTTACCTATTTCTTGAAAACATTTTATTTTTCATTTTCAAATATCGAATACGATATAGCCGATATTTAAATAATTATAAAGTACTATAATTTTCCAGATTTCACAACACCATGACACATAAAACAGAAACCACGTTTAAATTTTTTCTTCTTCGTCTTTTAGACCTTTGGCCTGTTTCTGTCTCAATCTCTTTGACGGTCTACCACGGGGACGGTAGTATTCCAGGAATCTAAAGCACCACAACGTGTAGTATTCTGTAGGGATTCATCCTCTACACGTACGCATTCCATTATCTTCAGATCTGAGAATATTTTCCACCTTACAGATATATCCATAATATTTGTAAAAACAACTATGATTTTTCATCTATATTCACCATAACTTTGTGTTGCAAATCAATTGAATAGTGTTTATTTATTTGTAAACAACACTAACTTTATTAAAAATCAAAATTAAAATATAAACATGTTTCGGAAACAGAAGCCCTACATCAGTTTTGTTAGTTTTTTGAATCTACAAAATAAATATTATCTTTAAACAAAAAAATTCATGAATGCGGTCAGTTTTGACAGATATTCAAATGAATTTTTCGAACGTTTACGCATTTGTTATAACAACTATTTTAAATTAATCTAAAATAATATTTTTAAGTTCTTATTGGAATCCAGTTACTAATTATGCGACAAAGGAAATATATCATTTTTTTATTGGAATTTCAGTTTATTTGATTATTTATAATGTTTTCTTTAGTTTTATTGCTTTTTTTAAATTTAAAAATTTTGAGATTTTCAAAGTTACATTTCTAGTATTAACATGTAAAATTTCAGCGCAATTTTTTTATTCAACGATTAATCTTTTACAATGAGATGATTTGCAAATTCGGAAAAGTTACGCCTTGTTTTATCTATGAGCAATCATTAAATTTCATTAAAATCAATGGCGTAGACTTTTATACATGAATAATAAATTGAGCAATCATTACATTTCATTAAAATCAATGGCGTAGACTTTTATACATGAATAATTTTAAAACAATTTTCATATGACATTAGACCTGCGTTTTATACAAGAAATAATTAAGGTAAATAAATAATAAATAATAAATAATAAAGATAAAGAAGATAAATTAATTCAAATGAAATGTAATGATTGCTCATCTTTTTATATAAAAGAAATAAACATTCTTCAATCGTATATGATAGTTTAGAATATGTAAGTGTTAACACAAAGATTTGTTATTTTGTATTGCATCAGACTAACGTTTGACACACAAATTAAAATATTTGTATTATTAGTACCCTCAAATAAATACGACTTATACAATAAGGAACATATAAAACAAGAACTGTTACAAAATTACAGCTGGAAGAAAATAATGATCTGTTTATTGCTTACTGCCAATAACTATTGTTATTATTTATTTGTTAATTGTACACATACACAATATATAAGTATTCTTCAATATAACTATGGGATAAGACTTTGATTAACTTAAAATGGATCAATTTATTTCAATCAAAATATGCAACACTCTCTCGAAATGGCAATATAGTCTATTAGTGGACTGAATTGTTTTGAGTCCTATAGAATTATCTAAATCCATTACATTAAATGATTTAATATCATTTATTTAATGTTCGTCATAACATTGTGTTGTAGATGTTAAATTTATAATAGTAAACACGATTGCTTAGTGGTTTTAATATTATAAATTAATGATGGAGTTTTACAAAACTAATACCTCAACTATCAATAACAACAACAACAAACCATCACGCCGTTTCCCCGCAGGGGTAGGCTGAGAGAATGGACCACCACACTACTCTATCCTGGAAAACCTCTCTAGCTTCCTCCACATTCATACAACGAGTCATACACGCACGTCGATTCCTCCGACTTCTAACATGACCAACCTTTCAAATTTGATTAATTTGGTCATGCCATGTTTTCCTCGGTCTGCCTCGACTTCGTACCCCATTTACATCATTAACGTATACTTTCTTAACCATTCTTTCTCCATCCATGCGTTCCATATGTCCGAACCAACGCAGCCATCCTTTCATAATTTTACTCAACTATCAATTAGATGTTTAATTATAACATTTGTCAAAACTGACCATATTTGTTAACAATTTTATAATATTTCAAATATTTACATAATATCTGATAAAGAGCTGGTTAGTCCGAAACATGTTTGACGTTATTTTATTTTTTTTAATAAATTTTAGTGTTGTATACAAAGAGTATTAAAAAAATTATTTAATATCAGTTTGTGGGTTAAGTACTTACCAGTAATAGAGAATCGAAAGCATATTTACTGTAGAATTTGAGTTTTATATGTTGGAAAAGTTTATAATGCATAATTTGCTCCACTTTATTATTATACGAATGACGCTTTGCTTACTGCTCTCTCGTAAAAATGTAAAAAAAAATCAAAATTCAAAACATCGCAATGTTTGATGCCAGACTGCTGTTTGAAGAAATAAAATAAGTTCACAATAAGAAAGACACACTAAAATCATTATTTTCTCACAATATAGATAGTTTCACAAGTATGTAATAACGTGCGACAGACAAAGTCAACTCAAAATGTTATTGTTGCAATCTTGTGCGTGTCATGAATGTGTTACTCGCGAGCTGCTTGGTAATAAATATGGTGCAATCCATCATTGAGCTATCGGCGTCCGCCGTGTCGCTTCCACCCGGCCTGTTTCGCTCTTTCAGTCCTACCAGTACTACGGGAATAAAAAAAACAAACACGCAACTGTCAAAGTGACAGCCATCAATACCGAAAAGGTAAGCGATGTTCTTGAGGCGAAAAGAGGGGCGATCACTCGTTCGTGAACTGTAAAAAATGTTCAAAAGTTCTTGACGACTGATCCCTCACTGTCAACGAGATAACTAAGATCTGTGCAGCGTCGGAATCTCAAGTTACAACCAAATTCTGTATTACATAGCCCTGGCCATTTTGCAAAAGGCTCGAATTCGCAGGATGTCCGCATCGTGGTTCATGACTGGTTCTGCACATTTGTGTGTATTCATAATTCACCCGGACACATCAGAAACAGGAAAGGACAAAAGAAATCTTAACCTGGTATCATATTCATGTATTAAGATATGATTTAGTTTATACTAACTAACTAACTTACCATCACGCCGTCTCCCCGGAGGGGTAGGCAGAAAGAATGGAACGCCACACTGTTCTGTCCTGACATACTTCTCTCGATTCCTCTACATTCATACATCTTGTCATGCACGCACGTCGATTTCTCCGACTCCTCACGTGCCCTACATTCAATATTTGATTGATTTGATCGTGCCACGTTTTTCTCGGCCTTCCTCTATTTCTAGCTCCGTTCACGCCGTTTACATACGAGTATACCTTCTTTACCATTCTGTCTTCGCTCATTCTTTCCATGTGTCCAAACCATCTTAATGACCCTTTCCTTATTTTGTTCATAACACTTTCATTCGCACCTCATTCACTTCTTATACTTGCATTTGTCACTCTATCGTATACAGATTTGCCACACATTCGTCTTAGAGATCTCATTTCTACTGCATTTATTCTACTTTCATCCTTCTTTTGCCAGTTCCATGCTTCACTTCCATACTTAAGGGTCGGCACAAGGACACCATTGTGCACTGCCATCTTGGCTTATTCCTATTGGATTTAGTTTATTCCTATTAATATTTCATATTTTTAAACAATTTATTCTATTCTACTTGCACTGTAATGTTGTTTGTTCAACAGAATAAAAAATATTAAATCAAGTCTCATAACAGAGATTAACAAAAAAAAATACTTTATTATTTAAGTATTACTCATCCAGATATTAATGTTGTTAATTGAACTTTTTTAGTAGAAGTTTAATTTCATAATTTATATTTTGTTTCATTTCACTTGATTTTTAGCTACGATCGGTTTCTGCAACTCACTGCCAACTTCTGAAAAGATGGCAGCGAGCTGCCGAAACCGATTGGAGTAATCTTTTTTTTTTGTTTCGTTATGTATTACAAATCTCAAAAGTAACAATGTATGTTTAATATTATAGTTATAGATGACCATAATATAATATCAAATAAATGTAATATCATCCATTTATTACAGTTATATCTAACAACAAAATACAATCACGCCGTTTCGCCGAAAGGACAGAAAAAATAGACCGCCACACTACTCGATCCTGACTCACACGTCTCTAGCTTCTTCCACATTCATACAGCGAGCCATACATGCACTTCTATTTTTCCGATCTTACATGGCCGACAATTTTAATTTGATTAATTTGATTTATTTATAACGAATTCCAATAAATCCACTTTTTAAACACTGAAATTAAATAACATCACAAATAACCCCTTTAATTTGGCATAATTATCTTATGCTTGTCACCCTGGTGTGGGTATTTATTCCTAAGAGGGTTTATTTTATGTTTGCGGCTGCATAATATGGCTTCTTTCCAATTAATTTTAGCACGTGACAAAACGATACAGCACTACTCCATCTTAACTGCAGAATTTAATCTTGTGCTGTTTTCAGACATTTCAAATTAATTTATATATACCTTTGTATGTAGCACTTTATTTGTGGTGTTACATTATAAATAATTATTTATAACACTTGTATATATTTTTTACATCCCTTTATATTGTTTTATCGAACCGATCAGTTTCGCTTCAGCCGGAGTTTACAAAAATAAACTAAAAATGAAAAACCCTATTTGATTTTTGTTACCCTGATGAAGCTCTGGGGCGAGCGGAACCGGTTGTTTTTTTCTCAACAAAATATAAAAGTGTTGTAAATTATTTATTATTATTATTATTATTATTTTGCTGAAAAAACTCCTAACATCATTACAGCGCGAGCCAAATATACGTAAAGGGTGAAAAAGAATATCAAAGGAAATATACATAGAACCTTATGAATAGGAATATGCCAGTTATTTCCTTGCTGCCCCTATCGTAACGGTATTCACGAATTCACCATAATTGCATCCAAACAGGTTTATCTCTTTTGCAACCTCATTAAAAAGACGAATCGCTTTCAATACAGGAGAACTTCGAAGGGCCTCTGTGCGGCAATTTGGGGCATAAAATAATAGATGCCCCCTTGCTCTGCTATAACTCTGCTATATAATGGAGAACGTATAGATTTAGTTCTCTCAGTATTCCTGGATTGTAAACACCTCCGGATAATAGTTTTAAAAAATGCTTACCTAGAAAGATCATTCGACGAGTTTCAATAGTGTTGAAATCCAACATTGCTGTGAGAAATAGTGAGGGGTACAAATATACTTCCTGAGGTATTAATATCTCAAAGAGTTTAATGTATTTTTAAATAACTCTTAGCCAACCATAGTTTACGTACAAATTTTTACTTAAACTACGCATCAGCGGCCCAGTTATAAAATATCTTCTCTCTATGACACCTTCTTTAAACGTTAAGCAATCTAGATAGGCGCATTTAAACGTCATTAATTTTATATTTAGAAAAATTCAGAACTCTTTTTGACTTCAATTTGTTAAGGATCATATTTTCGAAGACGTACTTTACAAAAGTTTTGTTTAAAGTTGGTTTAGTTATTCTGCAGATAAAACTTAATTTAAACTGACATAAGACCGAAGTACCAACGTTTGAATAATCTCTACTTCTATTTACTTCCTTTGATCTGCCAGTTCCGTATTATTACATTGTTACTATGCATAAAGTAATGAAAAGTTATTTTTTTATAAGAATGGTATCTAAACATTAAGAAAATGTTATTAACTCGTAAATTTAAGAACAAAATAGTTGTGCTTATGATGATATTTTTTGAAGCGCCATTTTCGTGGGAGATTCACTTCAAGGGCGCTCTTAGTTTAGAATATTTATCTTCAAATCGAAAGTTTTAAGAGAGCTTCTGTAAATCCCTTCGTTGTCTTGATTGCGAATATGGTAGGGAAATCTGTTGTAAATCCTGACATAGTACGATCCGCAAAATTTGAAGCTCCTTGGCGCTATGGGACAAGAATTTGCGGTATCTTTAATAAAATTTCATATTTCATTTGCACACATCCATATAAATAAATAAAATAATGTTCGTGTTCCTAATCTAAGATCTTCGAAAGTTATTTACCGATTGCTTTGAAATTTTGACACAACGATGCATTCGAATACGCGCGTGTTTTTTTACTCCTTTATCTTCTTTTAAAAAAACAATTGCTTTAAAATGTTGTTATTTACCGTTTGCTCTGAAATTTTAACACAACGTTACATTCGAATGCGCGCATATTTTTACTTTGAATATCGTCTTCTCAAGAGTTTCTAGCCCGGAAGTTATTCTTCTCCTACATGTAAGAATTTCATTTCTTAGATTTTGAGGTTGGATATTGTTTGAGAATGTGGTGAGTTGGATCCGACCCGATTGGTAGGATTGTGGAGGATTCGGGGGTGGCCTTAGACGCGGGCCAAGGTCTTGAGTGGAGACTGAGGTACGATGACAAGGAGTGGCCTTGGGTGGATGTGTTGGACCTTGGTTCAGAAAATGGGACGAGAGTGGACCGGTAGTTCCGGGTGGGGAACATTGAATCACCGTTTGGGACCATTTCAATTTAACTAAACTGAGCTACATCAACGCGTGACTGGTTACAGCTAGTCTTCAATCATTGTTTGTATTATCAAATAACAATATACATCTTCAAACGACCTTATGTCGGGTCCCTGCGATGTTGACTATCACTTGAGAATAGGCATCCTTGTCCCTGGCATCTCGAAACAGCTCCTTAACGTTTTTGTATTTAGTAATTTGTGTAGCATATGTTCCAATATTACAATAATTTGAATTAATTTTAATGTTTAAGTAACAATAACTACTAACTCATACCAACATAGTCAGATTAATGTTTTTTTTAACAATTGTCTTCTACGAGTACGTTCAAGGTTAGTTATTGTAACATTTTAGATATGCATTCGATGTGTTTTGCCTAGAGCAACCATCCTATAAATAATATTTTCCGGTTAGTATATATTCTTGTAGGTTATGGAGAGATATCTCATCAGTAATGCAGAGAGTGGCACGCCAAAATAAAAGTAGAGGAAATTGAATGTCACGCCAGAGAATGCCACTAACGCTAAAGAAAAATACCTAGTGAAGAAGAAAAATATTACGTGAGAACAATAATACAACATGAGCCTTCAATACAGTACATGAGATGCATAATAATAATGTTTTAAGGAGGATTTGATAAAGTTGATACATTGCATTTCTATTCATTGTTTCTTGAACAATGAGGTAAAATTCAATGTTGAATAATTAAAAGTTTTTTTAATTTTTCTAGAAAACAGACATTGTCGTGTGTACTAATGATCGCATTTATTTTTAAAAATACATACTTTGAGGAAAATTAAGCAATTAAGATCATTATAAAAACACACATCCGTTTTATGGGAAATTGCCTCATTATTTTATTTTCATTTGATCAACTTTTAATAACTTTTACAACTTTATTTCAGTATGAAAAATTATATGTATCGTAAACTGTTAAATTAAAAAACTTTGTTTTGTGTATCACAATTGTATTTTTATTTGTTGATGATGTCAACATAGGTTGACGAAACAGTTGTCGCGAAAAATAAATAATAATTTTGATACATTAAACAAAGTTTTAAATTTAACAGTTTATAATGTTAAAGTAACATAGTGTTTCGGTCAAAACAATGGACTATTTATATATATCGTATATTCAATTTTTCGTCTATTGTTTATGAATGTTCATAATGGCGGCGTTATCTCATAGATGTGGTAGTTGTTAATAGACATATTAACAATATTTTATTATAATCGAAACACTGTTAAAACCACTAAATATTTCGAATTAAAAACTGATTCTTACGTCTTATTATATTTTAATATATAAATATACCTGCATTGGCACCTTAAATAGAACTCAACATTCCGTGTTTAAATAGTGTTCTTTAAGGATTTTTCATGAGGAAAACACTGTATTTTTCCATATTTAAATTTATTTTTTTCTACATATTTTGAAGTACTTTACACATTCATCATTGGGAGAACAATGAACGTGTAAAAGACTTGCACAATTAAATTAGTTATACGAGATATAAACTAGATATAAAATATAGAGAACGATATAAAATAGTTTATATCATTCACCCGATGATGAATGTATAAAACCTTTGAGGCATGTCGAGAAAAATGAAATCAAAAGTAGATTAACAATAAAATGTTCATCATGGTGGAATTCCAGTGCTAACGACTTAAGTTTATCAAAAAATATAATAATATAAATGTTTATTAAAACGGCTAAAAGTACCTTTTTTCAATTCAAGAATATACAATTTTATTTTGAAATGTTTCATTAATATTTGTATTAACCCACGTCGAAATTCATTAAAGTCAAATATCACATGACCCGGAAGCAGGTAAGAGGCTTACATTAATTTTCTACCGGGGATAAGTCTTGTTTCGAGTATTTCATGGTGTATTTTTACCAAAAGTCTTATAACATTACATCGAGGTATTTCCTATTCAGTGGTTTAATACAAAGGAAAATTATTACGTATTCATTAGAAATGTTAAATAAACTAACCCCTTTTTTAGACCCAGCCAACCGAAGAATATCAAAAGCCTTACATTTCGGTAAGCTAATGTGATAATAGGGTAAACTACACAGATACGCCATTTTTAATATGTTTATTGCTTGGATAAGCTGACTTGCAAACTTGATATATACGATAACAAACAAATTGCTTAGAGCAGACGAAATATACATTTTTCTTGACAAAACACATCGCAACACTTAAAAAAACAAACTTATAGGCTGTTCAACCGTAAACCAAAGAAATACATTTTTTGTCAAGCCAAAACTGAAATAACAACAAATTATGTACCCTGCATTGTTATTGTACCCGATATTTGAAATAAATTCAGACTATAGATTATGTTAATCAGTTTTAAGCCTTGGGGCTACGAGGGTTTTTCCGCGACAAACAGCATAAAAAACTTCATACCTTCCATTTAATGGAAACAATTTCATTAATTTACAGTGGAATAAATACAGTGTTATTTTGTATATTGTATTATTTTGTGTACTGTTGTTTCTACTGTGTCAGTAGTGAATATTGTAATAATAATAATAATAATAAGGCTAATTTGTATAGCACCGTTTTCTTGAAAAGCTCACCTCAAAGGCGCTTTGACAATGTTTTTAGTCATCTGACATCTGCTTTTGTACCTATTTTTGTATGACTTTCACACTGTTATATAATTAAATAAAGAACATAAAACCAGGTTTTGCTTGTTTTAGGGCTCTATACCGATCAACCTGAAATGAAAAGTATATGAAGCCTGTGTTCTGCCAGTTGGTACTTATGGTCTTGAAACTGTCACATTGTCCAAACAAAGTGCCGAGAAACTACGAGTGACCCAAAGAGCCGTGGAAAGAGCCATGTTAGGAATAAGCCTAAGAGACAGACTCAGAAACGATACGGTGAGAGAAAAAACAATGGTCACTGACATCATCCACCGGGTGTTAACTATAAAATGGAAATAGGCAGGTCACGTAGCCAGAAGCTTAGACGAAAAATGGACAAGAAGACTGCTGATGGACGACAAAGAGAAGTGCAGAGCAACCGCAACTACGATAGAATGATGATCTGAACAGACACGTTTGAATAACTTGGATGCAGTCTGCACAGGACAGAGTGACATGGAAGCGAATGGATGAGGCCTTTATCCAGGAGCGTATGGAAATAAGAGAAGGGCTTCATAAAATATTTAGTGATTCAATGTCTGTATAAATAAATATTTTCAAGATTAAATCCAATGTATTTAACGGTATCGAATACTTATACTCGCTTTTGCTATGCATTAATAATAAATTTATTAATCTAAAGAAGAGAGATCTCTGAATAATTCAGTTTATTAAACGATAATCACATAACCACTCAGTTGTTTGTTATAGCGTATTAAAATTTCTGAAATATATAACGTGAAAGTATATCAAATATCTATGTACTTGGCATCTATTTCATGGAAATGGACTAAGTAATTTTCCAAACAATTTTCTTAGTTTCAACGTAATCATTAACATTTTTATAAAAATCATCTATCTAAAACATTCGAAGATACACACCGATCGGAATATCCTCTATATTAAATGTATTTATTATTTTTTTTTATTATTGTTTATAAGATGTTATGTCGAGAATATATTGAATTACATATAATTTATTTTAGATTTATTTTGTGGACGTTAGCAATCGAAGTATGCGCGGGAGATGCCTATTGGTAGCGATGAGGTTCGCAACCCATCACACCGCGTCTCCCGCGGGGCGAAAAGAGAAGGATAGAGTGCCGCATCGGTTAAAGTGTGACAGTCCATTATTTCTGCCTATCCTTTCGGAGAGACGGCGTGATGGTTAGTTAGTTAGTTAGTTTTATAGAATATTTTCGATTTAATTTTGTTATAAAATTCTGAATACTAATGTAAGACGATCTGACCATACCGCATCCTATTACATATAAATCGAAATTTCGAAATGTTTAATGCCCAAGTCCACAATTTCATTAAATATTTGTTCACTGTTACCGAGTTTAGGGCACCTACCCTTTCTCCTTCCGCCTTCAAAAAGCCACTTACCCCACAATAATGTCTTGAGAAACCTTTCTAACTCTTCAAACTCTGAATACAACATATTTCAACCGAAAATATACGGTTTCAAAGCGAAATGCTTGTTCATATTGACCTGATCATTATATATTTTATAGTAATCGCTTTTCGAGTTTTTTTTTATATATTAATACACTGTTTTTTCCACATTTAAATCTATTTTTTTTCGACATGTTTCGATGGTTTTACACCTTTATCATCAAAAAAATTAAACGAATAGTTTGATTTCAGACGTGTAGAATTCATTCGAATTCATAGAAGTAAGTTATTATTTAGAAATTTCGTACGAAATATACCAAATGTTTTCAAAAGAAGTCATATTCAAAAATTTTTTTTCAATGGTCAGGTCATATTCAACTATTTTATTGGCATGCCCAGAGGCTGCTTGATTCTAAGGGATATAATTCATATTTACTACCTCACTAATATAAGATTAAAGTAATTAACTAAATACTTTAAATATTATAACTGATTTGTTTCCAGTTACATAATAATAATTAGTAGTCATCGTCTCTATTGAGATACAATTAAAATTATAATAATTATTATTATTATTTTGTTGAATCGCTCTTTACATCATGACAGCATGAGCCAAATCGATGTAAAGGGTATTATAGCAATCATAGTGATTCTCGTGACATGTGATAGGTAGTTAATCTATCGCCATTTTATTGTCACGTGAATTCTACCCCAGACCAAAGACAGTGTGACAATCACACTGCCCTCACCGGGAATCGAACACGGAACCTTCGGGGTGGCAGTCAATACACTTACCACTCGGCCACGAAGGTTGTCAAAGTGTTGTAATACAAAGCGTAACTATATTTATACAAAGAGATATGTGAGGGTGAGGATATTAAAGGATGGAGTAGACAGCGAAGGAAGTACTGTTATGGTCATGCCCATGAATGGACACCATCAGACTCCCCTACATTGCACTACATAATCAGTCTTACGGGACTCGTCCTCGTCCTAAAAGATGGACGAAAAACTCAGATAAAAGAGTTTGACATCATTGTTTAACCATAAATATAGTTGTTTATATTGAACAAACGCAAAAAAAAACATTCTCGAAAAGGTAGAAACTGATTTGTGGTTTCGTTATCCGGATTCGGTAGAAAGATATATAGTACATTAATACAAAATTTACTGCGGTCATTTGTGTCGGAATACTCCCCAATACGAGGGTCAAACGATTGTCATTATCGCTCGAGGGTAAAATTGAATTTTTTATTACAATAAAACAGGGAAAATGTAGCCTGATTTTTGAAGCCGGGGGGAAGGACTAGATTTAGATTTGAATTAAAATATTTATAGTTTTTCGAGAGTTAATTTCGGTCGAGCCAGCTTAATACAAATTTTTTTTATTTTGTTTCGAAATATTTTATTGATATTTGTTATTTGTTTCGCTTTATACCAAAAGGAATGTTTTGTGTATTTTAACGCCTGAAGTTTGTACACAAATTATTTTATTTTTATTTCGTTAAAATAATCGTAATTATTCATGACATAATAATTTCTAATATTCAGTAAAACTATATTAAATATTTTATTAGAATCAAAACCATGTTTTTAACTAACTAACCATCACTCTGTTTCCCCGGAGGAGTAGGCAGAGAGGATGGATCACCACATTGTTCTATCCTGCCATAAATCTCGCGCATCTTCTACATTCACATATCGTGACATGCACGCTCGTCGATTGTTCTTACTTCGAACATGGCCACCTTTCAGTAATTGATTTATTTGGTCATGCCATGTCTTTCTTGGCCTTCCTCGACTTCTTTTCCCATTTACACTAATTTTGTATATCTTTTTAACCATTCTTCCTTCATTCATTCGTTCCATATGTCCTTACCATCTTAGTGATCCTTTCTTAATTTTATTTATCACGCATTCATCCGCCTTACATTCCTTTCTTACTTCATCATTAGATATTCTATCTCACATTGTTTTTCTACACATTCTTCTTAGTGACCTCATTTCTACGGCATTTATCCTACTTTCATCCTTCTTTTGCCAACTCCAAGCTTCACTTCCATACATAAGGGTCGGGACTAGAACTCCATTGTGCACTGCCATCTTTGCTTCAGTCGATATGTTTCAGGTAGACAAATTCGGTAACTTGCTCTAATTTCTCACCGTTCGCACTTATGTCACAATCCGTCATACATTCTTCCTTTTCAAATACCATTACTTTAGACTTTGACCCGTTAATCGCTTATTGCATACTTCGTACATTCTTGACACTAGGACTTGTAGATCGTCCATGCTGTCAGCGATTAAAATAGCGTTGTTTGCATATAACAAACAGCTGATGGACATATCGTTCATATTCGCACCAGTATTCTATTTCTTTCATATCTTTCCCACACCTGTTTTTTTTTTCTAAAAGTTTTATTGTCTTTAATGGGAATGGCATGTTTCACATTGCTAAGGTATTATTATATGATTATATTATAATATATAAAATAACTTAATCGGGGAGATTATTTTAATAATTTTGGCTACGCTATTTATTTTTATTTTTTAGTAAAGTTATTTTATTATAGTATATTTTGAGTAGTTTAGTTGATTTGCTACAACATGTAAATATATTTTTGAAGTAAAGCTTGCTTAAGTTTTCCACACTGTAGAGAAGATATCTTATGATGTCCTAATGTTATTTATGTACATAATGTATTTCCATATCAAATAAAAATTCCCGGTATGTGTTAGTTAAATAAATCAAATGTTCTTTTTACAAAAACACTGTATCCTACGAAGTATTATTAATATGCTTCTTCTTCTTCTTCTTTTCATAGATCTGACGATCTGTGACACAGAAATCATGTCTCCGCAGATGATGAGATCCAGCTGTCCTTCCATCTCTTAGGCGGTCTTCCAGGTGGGCGGTGTCCGGAGGGGATTTCATAAGCGGCTGTATATACAAGTCTGTCACTATCCATTCGGGCTACATGGTTCCTCCAGTATCTTCTTCTGGATCTACTCCACTGAACGATGTCCTCTATTTCGCAAGTTTTTATTATGTCTACGTTGCGGACACGATCTCGGAGAGTTTTTCCAGTAATTGATCTTAGGACCTTCATATCCGATGTTCTTAGTAGTCCCTCGGTTCTTACAGTGTCGGCCCGCGTCTCTACAGCGTACGTCATGATAGGTCGCAAGCTTGTTTTACAAATTCTGATCTTGCTGTCGATAGCATGTGCTTGTTCTAGAATATGCAATTAAAAAAATCATTAAGTTATGAATTCATATTGAAATTAATTTAATAATTTATTAAATTGTACATTTAAACGAAATGTCACTACGATAAAACTTTAAGAACCCATAAAAGAAAAACTTGTTTTTCTTTGTGAATAAAAAAAATCAGAGCAGTAAATAACGTACAAACTCGTATTATTACAATATCAAAAGTGACGTTAAAAATTTTCTAATAATTAAATAATGCAATGATTTAATAAGAACTACCCACTTTTGTCTTTATTTCGAAAATAACTGGTTTCGCCATGCTTGTCCGCATCGACAGACTGGGCTGCGATTCTAAAAAACATGGTTTTATTTCATTATTTTTTAAAATGTTCTTCCATTATAAGATTTCATTGAAATCATTATAATATAATATTATTATCTTTAAAAAAATATTGTTTAACTTATTGTTTTCAGGTTGTTATTAATTTTACGAAGTTGGTAGAAGGCAATTGTCCTGGCTGCGAGATATAAGAGAATAGACAGAAATGATCAAAGTTAAGAACACGTTCCAAGGGGCGCAGGGCAGAGATGCCTTCGCTGCAGTGATCACGTTAGGACGTTAGGGGAACCTGACACGGCACCAAAAGAAAAAGAAGATTATTATCTTTATAAATCATGAGGCTGTGTTTTCTGTACTATGAGCGCGAATCTTTTTTACCCCGGGCAGGTGGCTAGCCTAACCCAGTGACCCTCCTCCTTTCTCATCCAGGCTTGGGACTGGCAACGGCGGATCTCATCATCCGACGAGATATGATTTCTGTGTCACAGATCGTCAGATCTATTAAAAGAAGAAGAAGAAGAAGAAGATCAAACATGGTTATGTATGTTCTCATTTTGAAACTTTGATTATGAACGAGTTTACTTACATCATAATTTACACTCAAATCAATGTTATTAGTTCATAACAAATGTTATTGCTTTATGTTTGTCTTTGTTTCAGAACTCCACGGGGAAATTCCAAGACCGCAGTAGCCGGGCCACAAGACATTTGAAATATTAAAACTTAATTATCTCAAACACAAAAATCACATTATAAAGAATCATTCCAAGAATTAGCCACCCTAGTAATTGCTTTTCAATTATATAATAAACAAATTAACCCAAAATTTACATTATATAGAATCATTTCAACTACACCTTAATAACAGTAATACATTATTTAGAATCAGGAAAAAAAACGTTTAACCCCACCACTATCATTTATTATATAAACCAAATAAATTTTGATGTAGGTACCAGCTAAGTAGTATAAGCTGCCGAAACCGGTTGAACATAAACACAAGTGGAAGAACACCAAATACATAATAATAAAGAAAAATACCTCCGGAAAATTTTACTTGAGCTTGAATCTTGTTTTGCTGGTTCTTGGGATGCCACTTGGGCCTTTGATGTGGTAGTTTCCCGTTTCTTTCCACATCCTATGCCGTTGAACACGAAGGTTCTTCCGCCTTTGGAGATTATTTACTTCTCCAGGACAAGAGGGTGCCCTAAACAACAACGCCAAGAGTACCTGGAAGACCTGTTGGTGGACGTGTGGTGCTCATCATATGCAGATTTCAAAAGAGCCGCACAAGACAGGGAAGAATGGAAGATAAGAATAGAGGAAATTGCTGCAAACCAATCCCAGGATTGAAACCAGAGAGAAAGAGAAAAAAAAATGTTTGAATTTTTTTTTGGTTTTCATTATTTAAAATGTTTTGCGTTAATACATACATTCTACTCCCTTAAGAGAATTATGATTTATTTACGAAAATTTGTTTGTATTATACATTTTTTGGGTGAATCAACATCCCTTCATAAAAAATAAAACAGCCCAGTTGACAAATATTTGTGGGATCGGGGTAACCTTACAAATTACCCACGGATAGCAAATTATGGAGGTTTGGGCTTGATAAGATATTTATGTTTTTATCGTTGTGTACCTCAATTAGTCGCCAAATCTATCCATGTGTGTTTTCCTGTCTTTAGTATCAATTTGCGTTCCAGTTTATTTTGCTAATTAACTAATTAGTGGCAGATATAATACGTCAGTGTCCACCTTTGTTGGCAAAAGGAGTGCCAACGTGACTAGACATAATAACAATATTCACATTATAATACGTATATTATTCAAACGATAAAGACGTCATTAAAACTCCCGTGCCAACTGCCCAACGAAAACATCATTTAGTGTCATAAATCTACCGCACTATAAACGATGACGTCATTGCGCTACAATTGAATTCTGGAATACAAAGAATATTAAACGTGAGTATTTACATTTCATGAGTATTACTCAAGATCAATATTTTTTTAATAATTCTACTCCTACTTTCAACGTTAGCGTTAGAAGCAATCAATTGATTTCGGTTCATATACTTGATATTATGCAAAACTTCAATTCAGAAGAATTATAGAACCAGTAACACTTAAATATTAATTACTTTTAAAAATATTTTTGTTGAATTGCTCTTTATATCATTTCAGCGCGAGCCAAACCGATGTGAAAGGTATACCTAACTATAGGGTGTTTTTTTTAGAGGTTTGTTTTTAAACTGACAAAATTGTTGATTTGTAGTCAATACGTTTTGCCATTTTATCATGAATAGACTGACGTCAGAACAGCGCTCGCAAATTGTGCAAAATTATTTTGAAAATCATGGTTTGGTTCGCCAAACTTATCGTGCACTGCGTCCATTTCACGGTTGACATAATCGACCATCCGAGCAAGTTATTCGGAAGATCGTGGATCGTTTTCGCACCACGTACACTTTAGTGGATAATGCGAATCCACAAAGACGACAATTGTCGAAAATTGGACTTCACGATTGCACTTCATTCGAGCTAGCCGTGGCGCTCATATGCCCGAAATTATATTGAAACAATAATGGCATAAAATTATCTATTAAATAAATATCATAGACATTAACTTTATTTTAATGTGTTTTTTTTTTAATTTTGAAAAGATTCTTTATAACCTATCGCCATTTTATTGTCACGTGAATTCTACACTTTGGCGTGGCAGTCGTTGATATTATCATTCGGTCACGAAGGTCACCCGCTATACGAGTATATGGCGCTTATATATACAGCGCTAATAATAATGCCTAAAAACTACGAGTGATCTACAAAGACAAGGAAAGATTTATGTAAAGTACATTAGAGACTGAGTTAGAAATGATACGGTGAGAGAGAAAACAAAGGTCATGGACAGCATCCACTGCGTGGCGACTCTAAAATGGCAATGGACTAACCACTTAACCAGAATTTCGGATGAAAAATGGACGATAAGGATACGGTGGAAGTATGACCTGAACTGACACGTCGGTATATCCTGGATGCTAGAGACAGAGTGACGTGAAAGCTAAAGGAGTAGGTATTTGTCCAGGAGTGGACGATTGGAGTGTCTGGGTATTGTAAATTGCTTTATGTATTAATAATAAAAAAAATGTTGACCCCTAAAGATCACATAACAGTTTGGATGTTTTCCTTACTGGCGTCGTCAAAGTAAGGTGGGTTTTGATTTCTAACTAACTAACTAACTTACCATCACGCCGTCTCCCCGGAGGGGTAGGCAGAAAGAATGGAACGCCACACTGTTCTGTCCTGACATACGCCTCTCGATTCCTCTACATTCATACATCTTGTCATGCACGCACGTCGATTTTTCCGACTCCTCTTAATGTGTCCAAACCATCTTAATGACCCTTCCCTTATTTTGTTCATAACACTTTCATTCGCACCACATTCACTTCTTATACTTGCATTTGTCACTCTATCATAAACAGATTTGCCACACATTCGTCTTAGAGATCTCATTTCTACTGCATTTATTCTACTTTCATCCTTCTTTTGCCAGTTCCATGCTTCACTTCCATACATAAGGGTCGGCACAAGAACACCATTGTGCACTGCCATCTTAGCTTTTTTGGATAGGCTTTTGTTTGCGATGACAACTTTAAGTGCACCATTTATTCTGTTGCCTGCCCCAACCCTTCTTTCAATATCCTTCTCCACCCTCCCATCCTTTGTAAACATACTTCCTAAATAAACAAATTCATCCACTTGTTCCAGATTTTCACCGTTTACACTAATGTTGCACACTGTCATGCTTCCTTCTTTTTCGAAAATCATTACCTTAGACTTATTCACATTCATCATCAAATCGTATCGCTTGCATACCTCATACATCCTAGACACCAGGGCTTGCAGTTCGTGCTCGTTGTCTGCAAGTAGCACAGCGTCGTCCGCATACAACAAACAGCTTACTGAAACATCTTCCATTTTTGCACCTGCTTCCAACCCTTTCAGCTCTTTCATACACTTGTCCATATATAGATTAAACAACCATGGAGACATTACACACCCCTGTTTGACACCTTTATTGATATCAAACCAGGCTGTAAGATCCCCATTTACTCTGACACTAGCAGTGCTTTCTGTGTACAGCGATGTAATTGCCGTGATCAGTTTTGTGTTTATTCCATATTCCGACAATATTTTCCACAGTTTACCTCTATCTACGCGATCATATGCTTTTTGCAAATCGACAAACGTACAGAAGAGTTTACGGTTTTTGGCCTCTGTCACTGTACGAAGTGCAAAAATTTGATCCATGCATCCTCTGCCATTCATAAAAGCGCCTTGCACATCCCAAACTCTATCACTCGTCGTCTTTCTTACTCTTTCTATTAAAATTTTGCCATAGATTTTACCAACAACACTCAAAATACTAATAGCTCTGTAGTTTCCACATTCCATATGGGATCCTTTTCCTTTGTACAGAGGCAAGATAACTGCTCTCCTCCAGTCGAGTGGGGTATATCCCTCCTCCAAGCATTGGTTGAACAGTTTACATATCCATGCGGAAACTACTTCGCCACCGTTTTTGATAAATTCTATAGCGATGCAGTCAAACCCTACAGCTTTTCCACTTTTCATTGCTTTCACAGATCTTTCAATCTCATTCATACTTATTTTTTCTGTATTGTCATTTATACCAATCGCGTTTACACCAGTTCTAATGCTTTCATCAACACTTGTATCACCACCATACATTTCTTTAAAATACTCCATCCATCTCTCTTGTACGATCTTACTTTCCGTTAACATTCTTCCCTCACTATCCAAAATTGCTTTCACACATCCGCTTTCAGGAGGATTTCGGGCTTTCTTCACTTCCTTCCAAAACATTTTAATGTTGTCCCCGAAGTTCTTTGTCATTTTGAGCCCTTCTTCCTCCCTCAGCTTTTCTTTTTGCGCTTTCACTACCGACTTCACTTTCTTCTTGCACACCTTATACAAATCTTTTGCACTTTCATACTTACCTCTGTCATTCTTATTTATCGAAAGCATATTCAACCAAGCATCCTTCTTCTCTTTAACTGCACTCTTTACGTCATCATTCCACCACGCATCCCCTTTCCTTCTTCCTTGTACACATACACCACACGATTCTTTCGCTGCTTCACGCAAACTTTCCTTTAAATACTCCCAGGTATCGTCAACATTCAACAAATTTACATCAGACACACACAATCTTTCGTTCACTTTTCTCACGAAATTATCTCTTACGTCATTGTTTTGTAGTTTTTCAACTTTGACTCTAGTTGGTGCGGCCACTGTTTTGCTTCTTCTGGTTCGCCATCCCCGGAAAAGGATCACTTTTGCCACTACTAAAAAGTGATCCGTTTCCATTTCGGCTCCCCTGAAAACCCTCGTATCAATAGTATCAAGACAACTTGCATTCCATGTTGACGAGTGTAGACAGGCAGATGGGACTGGGAACAGTTGGCAACCGATAAGAAGGAGTAGAACAGAACAGTCGTCGCTGCATGCCAGAAGCCGGAGAAACGGAGAGGACGGGGTCCAACCACGGAGACAGAATATCCATATCCAGAGTGTGACAAATTCTGTTTATCCAAAGTAGGATTCTATAGCCTCACCAGATGATACAGAAGGCAAATCGAATTATTTTTGTGCTTCTTATATTTGAACTCATGGCCAATGGGCATTATTAAATATTTGGACAACTTACATAGGTAGGCATATATTATTTGTTTGCATAGCAATTTAGGATGATTAATTATACTTCCCTTAAATTCGATTTATGTTTAAAGTTTCAGGGAATTTATGTACTCCATTCTATCTCACATTACCTGTGTAGGTCCATATGTGTATACACATATTTACTGAAAGTTTGTTAGAAAGGAAACGCAAGGGATAGCGTAATTAATTTCGTACTAAAATTATATTCCCTAAGACCTTGGAAGTGAAAGAGTTTACCCCGAATTCTGGAAATCAGAAATTTTCATATTATTTTGAGAAATGTTGTTGTTATTTTATTTAATCTATTGTTTCTTGAACAATGGTGTAAAACTCCATATTTAATAATTAATACAAAAGAAAACGTCAGTTTTCTAGAAGTTTTATTATATTTTATAGGAATTACATGTTTCGCTCTTCTAAGTCATTATCAAATGTGACGAAACTTCAACTCATTGCAGTTTATATACACTAGTTAATGGAACTAGATATAAAAGAGACCGAGCAAAACGTGTCACGATCAAAGAAATCAAATCGTGCATTTGCCCGATGTATGTTGAGGAATCGAGAGATTTCTTTCAGAAAATAACAGTGAGACGACATCTTTGTTATGAAGTTAGTTAGTTAACGTCGATTTCAAAACACAATCAAGTATTTTATATGAGTGATATGTTTTGCCATGCTCCGACATTATCAAATATATTTTCTACTTATTTTAAGAGAGAAAATAGTTCTCTAACAGAAAACTATTCTATTCGAAGGTATTTATGAAGTAAACAAAGTCTAGTCCAATCGAAAAAAAATTTAGATTTTACTTTTTGAATGTCTTATCTTCGACCCAATACGATGCGAAACAATCGCAGGGTAACTAATAAAATTGTATATTTTATAATGCTCTCAACGGAAAATCGAAATAGTGCCATTGGATTATCAGAATGGTGCCCGATAATCCAAGTGATGCCTGATAACCCGAGTGGTGCCAGATAATCCTAGTGGTACCAGAAAATCCGAATGGTGCCAGATAATCCGAGTGGTGCCAGATAATCCGAATGGTTCCAGATAATCCGAATGGTGCCAGATAACCCGAGTAGTGCTATATAATCCGAATGGTTCCAGATAATCCGAGTGGTACCAGTTAATCCGAGTGATGCCAGATAATCCGAGTAGTGCTAACGCAAACCTGTAAAAGTGACTCTTGTAAGGATTCTTTTTCTTTTTCTTTTTTATACACTTTGTATATACAACACTGATATTAAAAAAATATATATATTATATAGACATGTTCCGGACAAACAGTCCTTCTTCAGTAAAGATAATCTGACAGATGTTATAAAGATTTTTTTTGGAAGATTTTTTTTATTCCAAAACAAATCTTTATAATATCTGTCAGATCATGTAAACAACATTTTTATAATATTTTTATAAATATGTATCTTTACTTAAGAAGGACGGTTTGTCCGAAACATCTCTATGTAATTTTTTTTTTTTTTTAATATCAGTGTTCTTTATATAATACAAAGTGTATAAAAAATAAAAATATAAATAAACCATCATAACAACACAAAGTAAGGCGTATATAGAAAAAACTTATAAGGATTGGTTAAGATATACATCTAGATAGATATTGCACATTTATACAGTTGATAATGCCCTGGAAAAGTAAACCATGCCATTATTATAAAAAAATTAAACTATCGTTTTCATCAATATTAATAATTTCAAACGTCGTTAAAGAAATAATCAAACCTAATATTATTTAATATAATTTAAAGAATGCTTTGTTTAGACTATAAACACATTATAAATTTCAAGCATTACTTACTATTTCATACAATATTTAACATTTATTAAGTTAATTAAGTTGTGTGTGTTTATCGTTATAAAACCCTACGCCATCTATAATTTGTTGATGTGTTTTTTGAAAGCAGATGGTGCTAATTTCTTTATTGGTAATTAAACTTTTGACAAGTAGTCTAAATCCTGATGTATTATAAACATTTAGTTTTTATTATAAACAATAATAGTAGTGTTTTCATTATCCTTTACGACTCTGCAGTATGAGGAATTATAGAGGTTATAAACAGACCATTACTCTCAAACGACTGGGCTCAATAAAGGGACCGCATAGTGTTTCCCGCGAGATTACAGCTTCGAGCTTTATAGAAAATATGCTCCAGATTGGAAGGCCACGCAAGGAACTATCCGATTTACTTTTCACTGAGAAAATGCAGTCTCCTGTAAGTGGAACGCGTTCAGGATTAAATAGGGATTCTAAATAAATGCTTCGTTATATGGAAGAATAGATTATTGAATCCATTGTCTATTGTTCTCACGGCGCGATGACGTGACAAAATCCTTTATCTCCCATTCACCAGACCCATTCAATCAGTACTATTGGTGGGAGAAAATAACTTTCAGCTGGATATGAATGTTCGACTGTATAGAATATAGTCTTCCATGGAAGTATCATCAGGTCCGAATGGGTGGCGTTAAGGTAGCCAAGTCGCCCAGTGTAATTATTTTCATTTTTCATTTTCAAATATTTATTTTAAATATATCTAAACCATTACAGATTTTTTTTTCGTAATACACAATAAAATAATAAAAATAACAAGAAACATAAGATGCATGACAAATTAATAAAATAAATATACCATACAATTATAATAAAGATAATACTTCCCTCAGATGAGCCAAACTATCACAAAATTCGTCAAACTCCGAGGTGATACGATTAAGCAAAGATATTGCTCTACCTACCGGCATAACCATCGGTAGGTTAGTTCTGCATCGTGGGAGATAAAACAATCTATTGCCCCTTTGTCGAAGTTACTCAAGTAATTATTAAAAACGAATACTATATTAATATTGTGATCACGAGTAACCATGTTATCTTTTTATCTAAATATCAAATTTTCATCTTATTGTTATCGAGAAGCATTATTCTTCTTGTTCCTCTCCTATCGGAGGTTGGATTTTCATTTACTAGTCATTGCAACTTGATCAGCAAAGTAACGATTCACGAAATATAAAATGTTTTGATATATACGAGTAGATAAATAAAATATATATAGTAAGAGGATATATTTTAATATTTTTATAACTCTTATGGGAGAGGGGGCCTTAGGAACTTTTTTCGTATAAATAAAAGCTGAATCTACTATTGTTAGTAGTCGAAAGAATAATTAGACTAAGCTGGACAGCTTCGGAAACCTGATCTACATCCATAAAAACCGGAAACACTGATCAACCTGAAACGAAAATTCCATGAAACCTGCGTTTTGCCAGTTGGTACTTATGGTCTTGAAACTGTAACATTGTCCAAAAAAAGTGCCGAGAAACTACGAGTGACCCAAAGAGTCATGGAAAGAGCCATGTTAGGAATAAGCCTAAGAGACAGAGTCAGAAACGATACGGTGAGAGAAAAAACAAAGGTCACTGACATCATCCACCGGGTGGCGACTCTAAAATGGCAATGGGCGGGTCACGTAGCCAGAAGCTCAGATGAAAAATGGACAAGAAGACTGCTGACATGGAGAACGTGGACGGCTAAGAGAAGTGCAGGGCGACCGCAACTACGGTGGAAGGATGATCTAAACAGACACGTCGGAATAACCTGGATGCAGTCTGCACAGGACAGAATGACATGGAAGCAAATGGAGGAGGCCTTTGTCCAGGAGTGGACGGGAATAGGCTGAGGAAAAAGAAAAAGAAGTAGTCGAGTACTTGCTATGAAAATGCAGATACATATAATAATCATTATTATGCTGAAGGAAGAAGAAGAATCATATTTATGTACATAACAATGAATGCTCTACATTTTAAAAACATATTATTTTTGCTTAAGAAAAAAAACACTTGATTCTGAAATACGTATATTTTTCTAATTGACAAAACCATTCAATATAAAATAACCAGCTTAATATACAACAGCGTTCATATTTTTACAAATTACATTTGTTTTAAATATGAGTGATTGAAATGAAAAGAAATTTAATAAAAATGCCTTTCATTTCCTATATACAACCTATCTGCCGTTAGGTGGACCGAATTGTACTTCAAATGTATTAATTTTTTTAATTATATTATCTCATATCAATTCAATCATTATGAGTAGATAGATATGGAGATTATTTTATAATTGTTTTATTCACTAATCAATCATATATAATACTTATAAAATAATGACGAATTACACTCACTTCACCCGCGTTTTGGTAGGTCAATAATAAAAGGTGTAATATTTGTTGAATCGTTTACGTAATTTGACGTCGCAATGTTTATGAGAGTGACAATTCAAAACTGGGTTTTGTTTTCATTGCAGTCATTTACTAGTCATTTACTAGGCTTCTCTGTCGTACTTAACAACTCCCCCATCCTCTGAATTCTGGTCCACTCTCTGATTTTTCTCAGCCAGGACATAATTTTTTTTTATATATGTAAACATAAAGAGGCTCAAAAAGTTGTCTCATATTATACATTATTGAATATTTCGCGCTTCTAAAGGCTCGATATGGGCTGTAGGGCCATCGAAGAAGAACAAGAAGAAGAAGATTATTTTTTAATCAAATAACTCATTTTTGTCTTCTCGGCGTGCAATTTGGCCTCCTCTTTAATCGTCCTCCTTTGGCTCCTGTCCCTGGTCATCCTTTTCCATAACCTAGATATTTCCAGCCTCCTTCAGGTAGCTTTGACACTGTAAGCCCATCGTTTTCTTGATCTGCCTATTTGTCTTTTTTCAAACGGCATACATTTGCACGTAATCTTTAGTGTACTGTCATCTGTCATTTTTTCTACATGGCCATCTCAACAATGTTTTTTGATCAATCCGCACTTCAAGTTTATGTTAATTGTGTTTATTGTGTCTTAAACAATGACGTAAAATTTAATATTAACCCCGATTGTGCGGACGACTTCATTTGCAGTATAAAATTGATCTGCGGTTGGCTTTATTTGAAGCTCAGACGAATTGCCCCCGTTAACCATTATTTGGTAGTAAGGAACTTAAATAAAATGGATCGTAAGATACATTCATATATGAGCTGCATATGTAGCCTGCCAATAGAAAATTTTTTTTTTGGACTGCAAATGTAGCCAGGGGTTTAAAAATATTCCCAAATAGTTCATTCATTCATTCATCATTCATTTCATGACACTACTTGGCCTCCTTCACAACGGTATTCCACTGACTTTTGTCTCTGGCCATCTCTTTCCATTCCCCAGATCCTTCCATTTTCTCCCATTCTTTTTCCACGCAATCCGCCCATCTTTTCCTCGGTCTGCCTCTTGGTTTTCTGAAGCTATACCAGCTGATGACTCAACTTGACTGGAGTGACCTGTACAACTTGTCCTCCGTAAATGATGCCTTACAATATTTTTATAGTGTGATTTACAGTTTATTTGATATGTGCTTTCCCAGAAAACGCGTGAGCAATGGTGGACGGAGATATCCGAGGTGGTTTTCTAGGGAAATCATCGCGGAAATTAAGATCAAACATGCACATCATGTGAAGTGGAAGGCCACTGGCTCTCGGGATGAGTATGAACTTTTCAGTAAGCACCGCTCGGTGGTGAGACGGAATGTTCGGTCAGCCTTTCGAGCATATGTAAGCACCATTGAGGGCGATCTTATGAATGACCCCGGGACTTTCTGGAACTACATAAAAAGCCTACGTAAAGACGGTGGCATCCTAAATACCATGATGCATGGGGATAGAGAGGTTGAGGGCGCAAACATAGCGAACGCATTCGCTAAGCACTTTCAATCTGTCTATAGCAATATTCCCCCGCGGCTTAATTTAAATTCAGCGACCGGTTCGAATACCAGTAAGTGCGCTCATAGCTTTGACATATCTAACATAGACACAAATGATATTAAATCATCCATCAAAGCAATGAAGAATTCGCACTCGGTTGGTCCGGATTTTCTTCCCATCTTCTTCTTTAAAGGCTGCTCTGAGCTCTTAATATATCCGCTGTACTTTTTATTTAACCTATCGTTAAGTACAAATACTTTTCCTGATCTCTGGAAAGTTTCTAGGATCAGTCCTATCTTCAAGAGCGGAACAAAAGAGTCAGTCGAAAACTACAGACCTGTAGCAATACTGTCGGCTCCAGCCAAGCTATTCGAATCTATTCTACATAAATTGATATTTCCCAGAGTTGACCCATATATTATAACAGAACAACATGGGTTCAGGAAGGGGCGCTCTACTGAAACAAATCTCATGGTCTTCACAGAATACATAACAAGGGCCTTGGACAATGGTCACCAAGTTGACTGTTCATATAATGACTTCTCAAAGGCATTTGATACTGTGAACCATGACATTCTTATAGCAAAGCTATCTCAAATTGGTTTCTCTTCTCAACTTATTATGCTTTTCACTAGTTACCTTGAGGGGAGGAAACAATTCGTTTCGTACGGAATTTTTCAATCGGAACCTTTTTTTGTTTATTCAGGGGTGCCACAGGGTTCGAACCTTGGCCCACTCCTCTTCACTATATTCATAAACGATATTGCGAAGGTAATAAACTTCTCGCGATTTCTTTTATTTGCCAATGACCTGAAATTATTCCTAGACATAAATAATCCTGACGACTGTCTACGCCTTCAGTCGGATATTAATAATATTGTTACCTGGAGTCACAGTAATCATATGAAATTCAATGTCTCTAAGTGCGTAATGTTATCTTTTACGAGAGCACGGAGAACTATATATCATAGATACACGATGAATAACCAGCAGTTGGCACATGTATCCACTATGAGAGATCTCGGGGTCATCTATGAGAGTAGATTAACCTTTCATGCTCATGTTGAGAGAATTTGTGGCATTGCGCTGAAGATGTTGGGCTTCATAATTCGGACCGGAAGGGTTTTCAGAGATCCCAATGTGCTCAGAGTACTATACAATTCATTGGTTCGGAGCAGACTCGAAAGTGGTTCTGTGATATGGAGTCCGCACGAGGCGAGATATTCCCTTATGCTGGAGAGGGTTCAGAAAAAATTTCTGAGGTATCTCTACATGAAGGAGTATGGTAGCTATCCATGGCTCTATCCCACAGCGTTTCTTTTGGGAATGTTGGGGTCTAATTCTCTGCAGCTTCGAAGAGACGGGTTTCTCATAACCCATTTCTTTAGGCTTATTAGGGGATATTTTGAAAACTCAGCCGTGCTGGAGGGTGTAGGTCTTTTTGTTCCCGACAGATATCTCCGACAGCGCCAGCATAGATTGTTTTACCTATCCGCCGCTAGAACCAACCTGGCTCTGGTGACACCGGTGGGAAGAGCAATCAATCTGCTGAACGCGGTCTCCTCGGAAATCGACGTCTTTCATATCAGTGAAAGTACGTTCAGAAGGCAAATACTCTTAATTCTGGAGGGTATCCTGTCTTCCTAATGTTCAACCATCTCTCATGCGTTTCTGGTAGTATATTATTATTTTAACAATATATTATTTTACCTGTTCTCAATAGATGCCTTAAAAATTAATTTTGTAATGTCTATTGATGAAATGAAATAAACTGAACTGATAAACTGGTCTCTTTTCGCGGGCCACCCATCTGGATATAATTTGTGGTATTCTACCCTCTGGCATTCTTTCCACATGGCCAGCCCACCGAAGACGTTGAGACTTACAGAATCTTACTACTGTTTCTTGGTTAATCAGTTCTTCAAATTCAAGGTTTCTTTTAATTCTGTAAGTCCCATCCTCCAGCGTGGTTCCAAAAATTTTTCTCTGTATTTTCCTTTCAAAAACTGCCAGCCTGCCTTCCTTTCTCTGCGTTTGAGACCATGTCTCACAGCCGTAGGTGACTACCGGTCTTTTATATTAAAAGATTGGTATTTCTGCTGAGTAACTAAGAGTTCCCAAATAGTACTAATATTTATATTTCTTGAGTAGTAAAATAATATCACAAATAGGGTTTTAACATGATAAAGGTAATTCATGATGAGAATCAATTGTTATTCATGAAGCGACTACAACCACAAGCACGGACGATAATTCATATGCCAGTGCACTCACTTCTCGAACGCAGATGGATATCTCCATATCATTATTATTAATCGCATTAGCGAAATAAATTAATATACCCAATCATAATATGGGCGCTCACGAGCTTGTAATACGTTAAGCTCGATTAAGCTTCAAAAGATTTTTTTGAAAATTAATAAACTGATCTATTTGCGTATGAATTTCAATTGGAATGGAGTAATTAATATTTTCGCAAGCTCCCTCTATATATTGCTGTTAACCTTTACGTGATGGTATTTGGATATTAAAATACAATAATATACACACCCACATCTCTCCACAAATATGTACACCTAACTATTACTAGGACTTAAAATAGAGGAAGGCAGAAGTAAACGTGGCACGATCAAATAAATCAAATATTAATTTTAGATAAACTTCGGACAAGATGTTGCCCAGCCTCCATATTACAAAGGTACCTACGAAAACCTTTCGAAACGAAAAACCTTCGAAACATGTCAAGAAAAGTAAACTCAAAAGTGAAACAACTTTGTATTATTAATAATAAATTGTCATAATGGTTTTCCATATAGTGAGTCCCTTAATTCTAGATAAACTTAAGGAATTAATACTGTGGAATTCCATAATGAAGAATTTTTATGAATTAAAACACTTATTTTTCCACTTTTGAGTTTATTTTTTTCGACGTGTTTCGAAGGCTTACACCTTAATCATCGAGAGAACGATATAAACTCATCGTTCTCCCGCTGTTGAAGGTGTAAGCCTTCGAAACATGTCGAGAAAAATGAACTCAAAAGTTGAAAAAACAGTGTTTTAATTCACAAAAATCAAATATTTAATGTCGGCCACGTAAGGAGTCGGTAAAATCGACGTGCGTGCATGACACGATGTATGAATGTTGAGGAAATGAGAAAAGTGTGTCAGGAAATAAAAGTGTTGTAATCCATTCTTTCTGACTAATCCTTTGGGGAGACGGCGTGATGGTAAGTTAGTTAGTTAATTCTTAGAACTCGTGCATTCTGGTCGCAATAGATTCATGAATAATTTTAAATAACTAAGACCTGAGTTGTTAGATTCACTTTTTACCTGTTTAAAAAAAATATTTCCCAACTTAAAAACGAGTTTCGAGATTCGTTCATAGCATATACGAGTATACATCAATCAAAATTTATGTTTTAGTAACGAAACTGTTTTATTTTTTAACGTATAGAAAATCTATGGTAATAGATTCCCTTTCTGGCAACAAAATAATATAATCCAGTTAGAAATTTTTCATAATTTTTTTACAAGGGTTATGAATATTTGAGGATAAACATTTTCAATCTCATCCTTGGTTTCAATCCAAGGGATTCATTTTCAGTAAAGCGCACCATGTTCCAGATTTCTTGGGAACCCATTTAAGGCCTTCATTGTAGAAGTTTCTCGTTGCTTTCCACATTTGTACACAACAGAATATTTGAACTCAATTACTGTATACATGTTTTCAGCTATTGATTATCATGGCATGTGATAGGAAGCTAATCTATCGCCATTTTATTGTCACGTGAATTCTACAACAAACCAAAGACAGTGTGACAATCACATGCCATCGCTAGGAATCGAACACGGGACCTTTTGTGTGGCAGTCACAGCTCTTGCTACTCTGCCACGAAGGTCGTTCATATTCATTTAAATGTATTATTAGATATTTTTAATTTTCGTAAATAAGTAATGTTTAAATTAAGCTCACATACAAGACTTAAATAAAAATAATAAAAGCTTCATAACCCCATTGGATACGAATTCAACCAATGCATCGATATAAATTTTTAATATTTTGATTTTATTCAAATCCCTATACCGTCGTAAAGTTCGGATCTTAAATAGCAATAAAACAAATAAAAGCAGGAGATAGATTCCGCGTGAACGCACCATTTAATGTTCAAGTAAAATATTAACGATTATTCAAATATAATATTATTTTATAGTGAAGTTTTATAGTTATTTCAGATTCTATATGACACACCCTTTTCAGATTCTATATGACGCACCCTTTCACACGACATTGAAGAGACCGCCGGTACAATATGAATGCGTGTTGCTCATAATCGACAGACATGGAAGCATATGAAGGCGGCCTACGCCCAAGAGTGGACGGATGGTTAATGATGATAATGATGATGATGATGATTTTGGAAATAGTTGATGGAATAGATAATGTTGCCAGACAAGGGATGGATATAGGGGCACCCGGATTCTTAATGTGGAGACCATAGGAAGAGAAAAGAGGCATCTGTCAAACCCAAAAAAGGTGGGCTGACGACATAATTCCAAATGGGAGAAAAATGTGGATAATTGTCAAAGAAGACAGAGATTAACAGAGACATTTTGAAGAGTCCTACATCCAACAATAAAAAATAACTAGAGATAATATGAAGTCTAAACAAAAAGCAATGAATTAATCGAAATTTCAAGTACTAAATTATGATTTATTGTGGCCAATTCTAAAAAATTCTAATAAAGGAATGAAAAGTTTTATAAATAAATAAAATACATATAGATTTGTAATTATTTTAAACATTTGTCTATGCGAATTCAGACAGTTCTTTTACGAACACCCAGCTCAAGTATTCATATATTTTTATTTCAAGCCATCATTTGTGTGCCTTTAGATATGGTGTTTTCTAGGATAATTGAAAACCATTACTGTTTACTCGAATCAATGGTTACAGCAAACGTAATCGATTTATAATATTGGTTTATGGAACATTGAAAAATTACTTTGATATTTGATCTGAGTGATTTGAACATTTTTCTTTTGAGGTTAGGATATTACAGATTGTTTTCGCAAGAAAATTTGGCATTTCAAATTATTCTCGAGGTATTTTTTATTAACTTATCTGAGTTGACTTAAGACTCCTGAGCTACTCCAAATTTCAATAAAAAGGTAACAGCATTAATACATAAGAGTTTTTTTATTTATTTTTTCATATGGAGCACTCACTTTGTGGTTAGACATTTTAAAAATATAAATTAAATAAAAAAAACTTTGTATTTAACCACGGTATGGTTAATATACTTGATGCCAACTAGTTACGCTTGGACCCAAGCTTCATCAGGGCAGTATAACAACAGTTAATATCATGGTTAAACACAAAGTTTTTTTTAAATATTTTTAAGTATGTTTTCTAGATTTTTTATTATATTTAATGTGAGTGACATAATTTACTTTCCTATGCCGTTAACAAGTTTTTCAAGATGTTACTCATGTGATTACCTAATTATTCTAAGCAAGAGCAGACACTGTAAGAACAAAACATTTGCTTAAACAGCAGAAATGAAAACATTGCGACATATCGTAGGTCCCTTTGAGATAGGATACCTAACGAAGAGATTTATAGAATGTGCAAAATCGATGATTTAGTGAGTTGACATAGCAGAAAAGACGATTCTGGAGGGACCATATCGAGAAAATGGTGAGGATTTCGAAGATCATGATACACGAGACTCCAGAGAGCCATTAATCACTTAAAAGATGGATAGAAAGCTGGACGTCTTAATCACAATAAGGGTTTGAACAGTTATTAAAAAAAAAACTAATGTTTCATGGTTTTAAATTATAAATAAAACACTTGTTTTTTACCAATTGAGTATTATATTTTAAACGACTAGTTTCGGAAGCTACAGATTTTTTTCCTTGTATGCAACAGGTAGCTTAAACCTAATTACTGTATACACATTATTTTTAGCTATTATATTGATGATTCACATGACATGTGATAGGTAGCCAATCTATCGCCATTTTATTGTCACGTGAATTCTACACCAGACCAAAGATAATGTGACTATCGCACTGCCATCGCCGGGAATCGAACCCGGGACCTTCGGTATGGAAGTCAGAGCTCTAATCACTCTGCCACGAAGGTCGTCATATATTGTATCGTATAAATATATATGTGGGGATATGTGGTGAGTGTTGAACACACGTTGAATGTTTCGGCGTTTGTTGCGAGTCACAGCTAACACTACGTTAACGGTATGAGGTACTCGAGCGGGAGCGTGGCTGGATGTCGATAGCAGCGGGGCGGAGTCCGGGTGGTGAGCCGTAGAGGATGAGGGCTCGCTGGGCGGTATGTCGTCGAAGGTTTCGTGACGTCGCCGTGTAGACCGATGTGTACTCGGGAGGAAGGTCGGAGGTTTCTCGTACGTAGACTTGGTAGTGAAGACTCGTGTCTCTTCGAGATCGCGATACTGACTGACGTTTAGAGTTGACTGACTTAGCTTCGTAGGTCGGCGGGGGAGGGAGTCCGATATCCCTCGTGGTCCGATATCCCATAGTTGACTGACGTCTAGAGTGGACTGCCTTAGCTTCGTAGCTCGGCGTCGGAGGGAGTCCGATATCTCGCGTCTGTTAGAAGTCGTAAGAGTAACTGATCCTATTGGGTGCTCGGAAGTACTGCTTTTATATGCTTTGGTTTCGTCATCTGATGACCTGATCCGATGACCTGACCTAGTGACCAACTTGAAGAATTCAGGGCCCGCGAATCATCAAATTTGATAATTGGGTCTTGGGTCAGCGTTTTTGTGTTTATTCGTGTCGTCTATTTCTTCATGAAATATGTTTATCTGGGTTATGCATTTAACCCCGACAGACCCCCTCCCAGTGGATGAATCCACGATTCGTTTATCATAGTGCGTATTCTTTTCGTTTATCATGGTGCGTATTTGATGCGTGCTGCGAGTTTTCCATACGTAGAATACCATGGCGCAGACCATGGCATTATCGCTGCACTATTTCAGCGCTTGCCGTTTTAATTTTTCTTACTACGGGCTATGGCGTCAGGTTTCCGTATCAAACAGCTGACTCTTGCATTCTTCGTGAGTTATAGGTGTCACCTCTGTGTTTCTTTTTCAAATAGCTGACTCGCGCATTCTTCGCTGTGCACTTGTCGTATTGTTTTTTTCCAAAACCGCTGATTCGTGAATTCTTAGCTGTGAGTATTTCGTAATACGTTCTTGATTGTTATTTTAAATTCTGGAGGTAGGTCATATTATAATTTCTGACTGGTACCTTTTTTCGTTGGTCCGGTAATGCGATGAGGAACGTTTCCTAGTGCTGGTAAGCCTATTTTCAGAGCAGGAAAGTAGCGATGACTGCGGTTAGGATGGGGCCAAGTAAGTTAGGCGCTGCCATCCAGGTCATGCAGTGGTTCAGTAGTTGAGCAAAGCTGGTCCTCAGAGTCAGGCACGTTGCTGTCTGTTGAGGTGGCGATGACTACTGCCGAGGGCAGGGCCAAGTAAGTTGGGCGCTGCCGGCTCCTTTTCGCACTGTTGCTGCTGAATGATGATATGAAGCGGAGAGAACTGCGGTTAGGGAAAGTCCGTCCCAGGTCGTGCAGTTGACAAGAGGTGGCGTACTGCAGTTAGGATGTACCAAGTAAGTTAGGTGCTGATATCCTTGTCGTGCAGTTGGTGAGTCCTCTGTCGAGTTTGGTCTCCTTTGCTGGCTAGCACATCTTGCATTGCGGACGTGGATCATCTGGACAGAATGGTGGCAGTCGTTCCGTCACATGTCCGATTTCCTTAGATCCAGTCGGTGGAGCTGATGCTCCTGATGCTGCGGGTGTTCTCGTCGTCTTGTTCATGGTATCAGAAGGTTGCGCTGCGTGTGTTCGTCGGGTGTCACCACTGTGGGGATCTGTGGTGAGGGTTGAAAGACGGCGGAGGTTTCAGCGTTTATTACGGATCACAAGTAATTACACGTAACTGTATGATATACTCGTGATGGAGCGTGGCTGGATGTCGATGGCAGCGGGGCGGAGTTCGGTGGTGAGTCGTAGAGGATGAGGGCTCGCTGGGCGGTATGTCGTCGAAGGTTTCGTGACGTCGCCGTGTAGACCGATGTGTACTCGGGAGGAAGGTCGGAGGTTTCTCGTACGTAGACTTGGTAGTGGAGACTCGTGTCTCTTCGAGATCGCGATACTGGCTGACGTTTAGAGTTGACTGGCTTAGCTTCGTAGGTCGGCGGGGGAGGGAGTCCGATATCCCTCGTGGTCCGATATCCCAGAATTGACTGACTTCTAGAGTGGACTGCCTTAGCTTCGTAGCTCGGCGTCGGAGGGAGTCCGATATCTCGCGTCTGTTAGAAGTCGTAAGAGTAACTGATCCTATTGGGTGCTCGGAAGTACGGCTTTTATATGCTTTGGTTTCGTCATCTGATGACCTGATCCGATGACCTGACCTAGTGACCAATTTGAAGAATTCAGGGCCCGCGAATCATCAAATTTGATAATTAGGTCTTGGGTCAGCGTTTTTGTGTTTATTCGTGTCATCTATTACTTCATGAAATATGTTTATCTGGGTTATGCATTTAACCCCGACATATATATTGAGTTTATATTGAAACCTGTTGATGGAAGCATCTGTAGCTTCCGAAACTAGTCGTTTAAAATATAATACTCAAGTGGTAAAAAAACAAGTGTTTTATTAATAATTTAATCATGTCCTATCACAAAGTGAATGCCGAAACAATAAATTTCATGGTTTTACTAAAACAAAAGTTAGACTATGATTACAAACGGCTTGAGGCAATTAATAATGACACCACTATTTAGGAATTCTTAACTTCTATAATTGACTCGATATTTTAAACTCGAATCCTCATTTAGCTCTCAGTTGTTTGGGTGTGTCGCCCACTTTGCACTAATTACCCTACATTAATACCCCCACCCTTTAATGAGGTTTTCGTCAACACTCGTCACAAGAGAGGGTCTCGAATTACTTTTCCCGTATTTCTGTTTCACTATTTTTCTCATAAACTCATTACACAGACAGACATCTTTAGATCTGAAGTGTAGAGAAGCGAGAACAAACAGAGACGCAAATAGTCGTACTCTAAAATATACGCAAATAAACATATGCGTACGATTTTACTTAATACAGGAGTACCATAAACATCATATTATACTTGCATGATGTGTGTAAGAGAGAAACAGGTTAAGACGACTAAATATTATCTATTTATTATTGTTGTATAAATCGTTATACGAAACAATAAATAGAGACTATACCATAGTTTCCCATTCTTTATTCATAAACCTAGTCTCACAAAAACAATTTTTAATCAAAAAATTTATTCATGTTTTTTTAATCTTTTAAATGTATTGTCTCTTGTTTTATACAGTTTGTTTTCGTTTTATATTATCAATTTTTCGATTTGTTAAGTTATACGGCAAAAGCCAATTTGACGTGCATCGCTCTGTTACTGCCTTAGCCAGGTGAAAGACATTTGATGCCTTGGCAAGGCGGAATAAAATACGTTATCCCAAAAAAATTAATAAAACGTATATAAAACATAACTTTCCATTCATATTAAATACCTGAAATGATCGGATAATCGTACCACATGTATTTATTATTGCAAACAAACATTAAAATAGTACATTATTTTGGCCAAAACACTACGACTTAGTATTGTTAGTATTATTAATAACTGCGACAATACTTTTTCATTTCTATTGTGTATAATTGTCCTTTAAAATGACATGTTTTTTTCCCCACCTTTTTTATATTTGTTATAAAATTGTCAAGAAATTTCGCATATTTTATTTTAACTGTTACTAATCACAGTACTGTTTTTTGCCCTGTAAATATTATCTAACCGTTCTTTTAATTAACTGTAATAAGATACCTTACTCAACTCCAGCAAGAACTTCAGAATTATATCAAAGAAATTTTTCGAATTGACATAGGCAAAAATACACAAGTTTTTTTAATTCAACAGTTTAAATATTAAAATGTCCAACAGCCAGGCAGATTGCCCCACTGTGCTTTTATGTATGTGAGCCAACATTATGCACCGTAACACGTTTTTGTATTTTAACTAAAAACGTAATGTTTTATGGACGGAAGGCTCCGACATTTTATGTTCTACCAAAAATAAGTACCCTCGCTGGCGCTATTTTACTGTTTTCTGTAGTACCAACACGATGTTGGTGTTAATTAAAGTTCTCTAAAAATACATAAAGTTTTAGTATTTTTATAATTAGGTACCTACTTGTAATATGACAGCCTGACTTTCGTGTACTCAAGTTATTAGTATTTTGGTGTATATTAAATGGGAAATACATTTTTGTATTAATTGAATTTTGTATAAAAATAGAAATTGGTATACTAAATATTTCGTTTACGTTTCGTGTACACGTAAAACACAAAGTTAAGTTTATTTAATCCAATTGGCCTTTTTATATGGATCTTACTGTATACAGTTAAGCAATTAATTTTCATGCAAAAAAATGCTTTGTCTTCACTGTGATACCTAGATTTAGATCACTAAATGTTAACTAGTATAAATATCACTAAATGTTAACTAGTATACTTTATGTTTACATGTGTAAGTTCGGGACATAGAAGGGAAGAAAAAATTTGATTAAATGCGGTCAGGCATCCCCTTGATTGATTTGTGGATGTCTCGGATGACGGGGAACAGGCCTAAGAAGTGCATGAGAGAGACTTACAAAAGGATGCTGCTACGCCCTAAAACAGCCTTGGGTGTGTGGTGAGAACCCCTTCTTTTGATTCTTATGACTTGTGGTAGGTAGCTAGTCATTTTTTATTGTCACGTGTAATCTACCAGATCAAAGACAACGAGTGATTTATTTTCACACTGTCATCGCCGGTAATCAAACCCCGGGATCTTCGGTGTGTCAGTCATAGCTGTTTTTTACTCTGAATTAAAGTCGTTCATATTATTTTTTCTTTAATTTGAATGTTGTTGAATTTATTATATGGTGAACAATGTTGTTAAATCCATATTAAGTGACGAACAAAATGTTGAACAAAAAACTTCCGTTTCCAATAAGATTTTTTATTGTTTTCTAAAAACTCGAACTCAAACTCAACCATCTATGAGTGGATGCCCGTTTTAATTCACGCCATATTTGGTGAAACCCTTGCAACTTCAAGCATTTCACTCTCATTAATCACGTATGAAATACTTATAATCATTAGTCACCTTGAAATATAATATGTAAAATCATTTGTAAACATTTAGTAAAAAGATGTTTTTCTTAGAAACACTTTATTTCGTCCTACCTCAAAAAACTTATTTTTTATTTATATATTATATTATCATTTATTATCCCCTAACTATGTAATCATTGTCATTGGTCATAAAATTTCTTAACGAGTTCCAAGAAACACTTATTGTTATAAATGTATAAAGTCACATCAATTTTCGTTAATTACCATATTCTGCTCCATTTACTAGTGTATATACTCGTAAACGGCAACGAGTTGAAGTTTCGTCACATTTGATAATGCCTTAGAAAGGCGAAACATGCTATTCCCATAAAATGTAATAAAACTCCTAGAAAACTGACGTTTTCATTCATATTCAGTAAATATGAGGTTAGAGAATATAAAAGCATATTTTGGCACAAATTAAAGAATATTTTAAACTTTTTTAGCGAATACAAATCCGAGCCCTAGTTATTATAATTGATGCTTACGAGTTAATCTTGGACTTAAGCTTCATCAGGACAGAATAATAATAGTAAGTATAAAATCTAACCATAAACTGAATGAAAAATTAAATTGAAACTTCACACAGTAATGCTGATGATTTTTATGTTCGTTTTTTATTCTTTAAAATACATCTCAATGACAAAGAAAATAATTCTCGCCTATCAAAGGCAGTAACTCAAATAATATTTCTTTGAGAACATCAGAGGCACGTGAGAATCAGCGGTCTTTTAAGTAATTAAAATTTATTCTACTAGGCTAACAGAATTTCATAAAAGCAAAATGTGATTTATAGGCGCCTCTGCAAATTGAATGAAACTCTCAAGTTTATGTAATGAATAGCGTGAGAAAATAAACATAAGGATCTGTGTACATATTTAAATACGAAAATTACTTTATTATTAAATATCGCCTTGGTACCTACACTTTAGACAACCTTCATAGCGGAGTGGCAAGAGCAGCCAATGGATATGCCGGTAGGTATAGCAATATCTTTGCTAAATCGTGTCACCTCGTAGTTTGACGTTTTTTTGTGATATTATAGCTCACCTGAGTGAAGCACTTTTATTTTGATTGTATGTTATTTATTGCTTCGGCATTCACTTTGCGGTAGGACATGATTAAAGTATAAATAAAACACTTGTGTTTTACCACTTGAGTATTATATTATAAACGACGAGTTTCGGAAGCTACAGATGGTTCTATCTACAGGTTTCAATATAAACTAAATAAGTTTATATTGAAACTTGTAGATGGAAGCATCTGTAGCTTCCAAAACTAGTCGTTGAAAATATAATACTCAAGTGGTTAAAAACAAGTGTTATATTTATAATTTAATTATGATTGTATATTAATTTTAATCATTTATCAAACATTTCATGTTTCACGCTTTTATGATGATTTGGATATATTTAAATAAATAAATGAAAACGAAAAATGAAATAAATGAATGCCACACTTAAGGTCCCGGGTTCGATTCCCGGCAATTGGTCTGGTGTAGAATTCACGTGACAATAAAATGACGATAGATTAGCTACCTATATATAATAATAATAAATTGGATAATTTATAGAGCGCCATTTTTATGAATTACTCATCTCAAGGGCGCTATGTCAATCAATTAATCTAAAAAATTGTATAATCTACCACATATTGTTTGATTAATATGAATTGACGACCTGTGTGATTCAGTGAGCAAGAGATATGACTGCCACACTCAAAAACCCAAGTTCAATTCCCCGCGTTGGTATTGTGATTATCACACTGTTATTGGCCTGTTGTAGAATTCCCGTGGCAACTAAATGGTCATAGATTAGCTACCCATCGCATGTGATGAGAACAAAATATCTAAAAAGCTGTTAAAGTAAATGGGTTCAAATAACTTTTTGTATACAAATGTGGAAAGCAACTGGTAACTACCACATTAAAGGCCCAAGTGGGATCTCAAGAACCAGCAAGAATGTTACACTTTGTTGAAAAACCAATCGAAACTCGCGAAAAGATACAATATACTTCAATCATTCTCGAAACAATGCTATATTCGTCGTTTGTTCTCACGAAGCCTCACCAAAATTGTTTAATTACTCTTGAAGTATTTTTGGTCTTACTGTATTAAATAATAAGTAATGTTTTTAATTGAAATTTCTTGGTAGAAGTTCATTTTAAATGATTGATACAATTTAAAAAAAATTGTACAAAATGTCTTTATAATTTTGTATTTAGTGTGCTTCCCCTAGTGTTTATGTTCGACAGGTTTCGGCAGTTTGTTGACTAGTAGCTAGATTGCTGGCAGCTTCTAGACCAGACGATGGCAGCAAGCTGCCTAAACCGGTCGAATATACCATAAACACAAGTGGAAGCACACTAAATACATAGTAATAAAGAAATTTTGTATATATTTTTTTTTGTTTTCATTATTGTATAAAAATACCTAATAATTTTATAGACACTTTGATACACTCACAAGAGGAGGGCACGACTTGTGAAATCGGCTTAAGGATAAGATTTTGCAGAATTGTAGTGCCTCCTAAGAGTCTTCGACAGTCAAAGTAAGAAAGCGTGATGTCCAGCCAATTTCGAGAAAAAAACTTTCAAATTTTATACCTTTGCCTATACTCGTATTGTCGAAATTTCGTCACTGTCTTCAACAGTTAAAGAGCGCAGAGGATAAAGCGATTCTCGAGCGAAACCGAGCGGATTTGGGTTAGAATCTCGTTTTTTTTTCATTTGACTATCGACGACTCTTATGGAGTACAAAATCCCACCCCGAAGTCAATTTCCCAAGAACTGTCCTCCGTTCGTCAGTAAAATCAAGGAAGCGAGGCAACACATAGATCGACCATATTATGCGCCATGAAGATCTCCCACATGACATAATTCAGGAAATGGTTGAGGGTAATAATTATAGAAGGCACCCCTGACGGGAATATGTGAAACCGTTGTGCAATGCCAAGAACTACATCTCGTATGTTGAGGGCTGCAGAAGACAGAGCGCAGTAAAATACGAGGAGCAAAACTTTGCTTCAAACAAACCACTACGATTAAAACTGCGAAATAAATTTAAGGGATTTACTATATGGAAAACCATTATGACATCTTCAAGACGGACATGCCTCAAAATTTAAAAACAAAAGTGATGGAGCATTGTGTGTTACCTATGTTGACCTACGGATTTGAAACATGGAAGTTTAGTAAATGCACTAAATTAATGTAGCACTACGGCCTATTAAAAGATTCATGTTGGATATCTCGCTTAGAGACCAGGGACTCGAAGACGCACCAGGGTTACCGATATCGAGATACGCATGCGAAGATGAAGTGGTAATGGACCGGATATATGTGCAGACGGGATGATGGAAGATGGAGCCAGAAGGTTACTGAATGTAGGCCAAGTTTGGGCCGGAGAAGTGTCGGGAGACAGCCTACCAGGTGGAGAAAATATATTGTGCGGGCGGTGGGAAGGGCCTGGGGAACACTGGTGGAGAGGTTTACGTCCAACAGTGGATAAAGGCAAGCTAAAAAAGAATCAGGAGAACAATATAAAATTTATAACGTTCTCCCAATGTTGAAGGTATAAAACGTTATGACAAAAAAAATGAACTCTCAAAGGTGGGAAAAATTGTGCTTTAATACATGAAGAAGCGTCATTTCATAGAGAACTTTATATACTCGAAGCAAATGAATATCCAATATTATGAAAAAATTAAAAAAATAGACTTACCAGTCAAAAGGTCAAACAAAATAGTTGAAACAGGAGCAGATATTTTAAATTGTGTGTCACACTGAATGTGACGTCAAAGACACATAACATTTATAGAATATGTATTCAATAGTAATAAAAACCATAATAAAACACAAATAGGACTAATAAATAAACCAAATTGGCTAGGGTGAAGCATCGAACAAAGGAGCAAGTAATAAAAGAAAATAGATTTTAGCTTTAGAAAATGATCAAATAACAATTTAGGTCAATCGTTTCTGAAAGCCATATATTTAAATTTAAATACTAGTGAAATACCGCGATACCTACAACTATTTTGATAAAAATAATAATGCTAGATATTCCATTATTTTGGCCGTAAGACAACGATACTCCAACCTTATTTAATTTTTATTTGAAATAGAGGTAAAATGTATTACATCTTATACTATGTTTCGCCAACCTATGTTGCCATCATCAGGTATTACAAACAATGGTACTAATTGTATCACATGCTATTTATAACACCTAAAGATGCCAACATCTCTGACTCCTCTGAGGGTGTACTGATTGCCTCGCTGGGGGTGGGAACAGCCTGCAGAGCTGGGCCTCGCCCTCCCCATCACGGCGGTTTCTTAAAATATATATTATTTGAGATTTTTGTAATATTCTGTTCCCTTGACCTGTCCCGTGTCCGCTTTATAATAATGTTGTACGTACTCACGCCATTCCGCATTTGTCCCATGTATCCCTCCTTTCATTTCCCGTTGTCATGTGTCCATTAGTCCGCTTCTCATTTGATCCCTTGGCTTTTTTTTTAAATACTCGTATATAATATTTTGTTTAGAAACATTTAAAGTTTTTAAGTGTTAAAGAGGAATATTTCAGTAAAAAGTGGCCTGGTCTCGCTTGATTCCTTTTATACACATTTTCTTTTTTTTCTGAAGTCTCGCATGGACAAGGGACGGGCGTAGGGATTGATTGAGCGAAGCTGACGAAAGGCGCCGTTCGCCTATAACAGCTTAGGGTAAGCGGTGGGAATCCTATATTTCCTAAGTCCTTTGATGCCAACATACATTGACGAAACAGCTGTCGCGACAATTTCATTAACAAATTGTGATACGTTATTAATTGTTTCAAAATTAAAAATATAATGAACTTCCGTTTTCACAAAACCGCATATTCGTTCGCAACCGTTTTCACAACCGAAGAGAAATAAATAATGTTGTATAATTATTTATATTCAACCACTAATTCACTTGCATTGGTAAATATTTGAATGGTTTGAATTGCATAAACAAAAAATATTTAAAAAATAGAAATATCCATAAAAACATTCATCAAATTCCTGAGTTACTTACCATATCAAATTGCATTTACTTACAGATTTTCAGTCACTCTCCTAAGAGCAAAGAGTGAGAACTGACGATTTTTATTGAAAGAATAGGAATATCATTCTACTCGTAGTATCACAGGTAATTGCATTTTCGCAGTCCACGTGCCCCTCTCATCATGCTTTCAAATCCGAAGATGAATCAATATGTTTAGTTTTTTTTTAAATGGAAATCTTGCAAATTTATTTGATATCAACAATTCTGTCATCCACAGTTGCATAATGGCACCATGATTGTTAAATATAATTTATGGACAAGTGTTTGAAGAGTTGAGAGGGTTGAATGCAGGCGCCAAAAGAAGCAAAGTGTCAGTAAGCTGTCTGTTTCACAACAACATTTTTTTCTGTCTACCTCTTCGGAGAGACAACGCGCGTTTGTTTTGTACCAGCACAAATAAAAACTTGAAACAATAGAATTTCGGCAACTGATCTTGAATAGTGGATAAGATTAAGTTTGATGTCATAATAAATTACAAAACAACGATGTGTCAATTAAATATTGAAATTATTGTTATAACCTCAAATTTACAAACTCCATTTTTTTATTAAAATTAGACCACAGACGGTTGAACTCTCAGTAACTTACAAGCATTTTATTTATTTGACAAAATACCCTTATTCTAAGGCGTAAAACGTTCACTTAAACACCTTATATTATTATAAATAATGGTACTCAAAGTGAAGTAGGCGTACTCCAAGGAGAGTTCAAATATTGTATACCCATCCATCCACGCCAAGATTACTGAATTAAAATAATTATTGAAGACGAATTAGTATTTAGTAGAACAATCAAAAACATGAATAGACAAAGAATTGTAAGAGCTAAATCCATTGGATATTTGTTAAGGAGGTGTACATAATGTACAATCATCGAAAATTTTAATTATCTCGGTACAATAATGATGGTTAAGGTTTTATTGTCTCCCTGAAGACGTTATATAATTAAAACTGAAGTCTAGAAATATCAAAGTCAAATGCCACTTAAAGAGCAACAAATTATCTCAGGTTTGAGAATAGGATCTAAAGAATGATCCTGGGACTCAAACCCGGTGGACTAAAGGTACAGAAGCAATCTAAAAATCCACATAATTACCCAGTAGCCCTTTTTGATAAGTGTGAAAGCTGGGCGCCTTGTATGGAATGGCTAGATGGCCACGTTTGCTGAGCCGAAGAGACCAAAGCAATTACAACGTTGTACGCGTTACGACAAGTTAAAGTAAAACCTCTGGGAAGACCCAGATAGCATCTAATGGATGTTCTGGCTAATCTTGACAGAAAAGAATGCTTCTACTAAAAGGTGCAGTATATCAAATCAAATCAAATCAGTTTATTTTCTCAAAAGATATTACAAACAGTTATTAAGTTTAAGACATCTATTGAAAACAGGTGAAATATAATATATAATACCAGGAACGCATGAGAGACAAGTTACTCTCCAAAGTCAGAAGTATTTGTCTTCTGAACGTACTTTCACGAATATGAAAGACGTCGATCTCCGAAGCGATCATGTTCAGTAGTTTGAATGCTCTCCCCACCGGCATCACCAGAGGCAGGTTGGCTCTGTTTGCTGGGAGATAAAACAGTATGTGCTGACGCTGTCGAAGATAACCATCCGGAACATAAATATGGATAGCCTCCAAGATGATGGAATTCTCAAAGAATCCCCTGATAAGTCTGAAGAAATGCAAACTGTAAGTGTGCACCCATCCCTCCTTATATGTAAACTATTGGTCCCTAGGATGCCCATGAGGAATATAGAGGGATAAAGCCATGGATAGCTACCAAACTCCCTCACGTAGAAATATCTCATAAATCTTTTCTGAACCATCTCTAACATGAGCGAGTATCTCGCCTCGTAGTGACTTCATATCACCGAACCACACTCGAGCCCTCCGGACCTATTAAAAATTCGCAAAACATAGGGATTCCTAAAAACTCTACCAGTTCGGAGAATAAATCCCAACATTTTCAGTGCAACTCCACATATTCTCTCGATGTGAGCATGAAAAGTCAGCCTACTTTCATTAACAATACCAAGATCTTTTATCGTATTATAGAGGACCTTGGAACAACATCATCGTAATGACAAAAATTCTTCAAAAGTTATTTATTGTTCCTTGAATAATGCTGTAGAACTCCATATTAAATTTTTTATATTTATGAAAAAACGATAGTTTTCAAGGAGTTTTATTATAATATTTATGTATGACATGTTTCAACCTTCTATGGCATTATCTTTATAATGCCTTAGAAGGGCGAAGTGTGATTGTACGGCTTCCCTATCTAAAAAAACAGAACACCACTGGTCCAACACATAATTTTGAAGATTAATTTTATCTCAATAGAGACGAAGATGCAAACTGGAAACTGAATATGGTGATCGAGGTGTTTACAGGACTTATGACCTGTCATTGGTTGGGTTAAGCGCACGCTTTATGTAATTACAATATTACCCATTATACTTTTCTTAGGACCACCATGTCTGACAAATTTTTGGAAGTTGTATATATGTTAATATCCAACACCACAATTCACATGTCAGTTTCAATTTACAGACCAGCGCCATCTATGAAGATTAGATTTAAGCATTAAGCAGAAGATCTTTATAACGCAATGTGAAAGGCTACCGCCGTTAACGCACTGCTAGATAACGCCTGGAAATGTCACTCCAATTTATATGCTAACTTGAACCAGTTTTTGTTTTATACAACATTTTGAATGTATACAAATACTTGTAGACGAATACTGGATTTTATTGACCCATTGCGGGCTACCAATTCAAGGATGAATTTAAGTTTGAGTTATAAATCAAATAAAGTATTTTTCGTCGGAAAAAAATATATATTATATGAAGATTTATTATTTCACCCCGGTATTATTTCAACAGAATGATCCTAAAAAGATTTTCGGTTGGCACATCTATTTTGAGAATTTATCGATTTTACCTTCAAACTACATCTTAGCAGTTATCCATCGGCGTGGAAACAAACTATAAGATAGAAAATTCAATACGATGATTCAAAGTCGTACTGGCAAAGTCCAAATTAAATTAAAGTCAAAACATCTGTCTACCTTTTTAGACTCGCAATGAAATACAAAAGATTGTGTTTTATATTGAAAGTTCATGCTATTGGTAAATTTCATTTGAAAGGATATTCCATATTATAAAGAGTATTCCAAAATTGTATTATGCATTTCTATAGATAGTAGAATAACCTTAGTTTTTCTTCGCATCATAAATAATCCGTATTACAAGACGTTCGAAAATTGGAACCATCAAAGAATTCTACGACGCATTTTTTAGCAACAAGATTCTACGGGTAGATGTTCTAGTAAAGGCATCACTTTTTAAAAATATAAATATGTCGTTGTATTATGTATTTGTTTTAGATTCTTTGTCGTTTTAGAAATGTACATTTATACAATGTCTTCTCCTTAACTATCCAAATCCTTTTTGTTAAAAAAAGAATTTGTTGTATCTAAAATTCATGAACGAGACTATAAAGACGTTTGATTATTACATTACAGTCGATTTGATTCTTTGGGCAACCATTTTTTCTGTATTACTTTTAGCATTACCTTTTGTCTTGTTATCAATTGGGTTAACCTGTATTTAGGGTCATTCGTTATATACCCAAAAGGTCCTTGCTAACCTTTTTTGATTAGACGTGGGAGTTGATATTATCGTACAACTACTGCTAAATTCTTCTGTCATACTATTTAGGCTTAATTTTACATTACGTATTACAGACAACGTTTCTGTTAGCCGAATACCAATCATTTGATGCTTTAACATATTATATAAAACTAAATTAAATAAAAAGATTTTTTTAAATAACTTCTTCCACTTTTTGTTCGGTTTCGCCAGGCTAGCTGGCATCGATAGACTGGTTGACATCGATAGACTTAAACTAATACATTTATAATATTATTATTAATATTTAGTCTATACTAATAAATTCGACGACCTTCGTGGCCGAGTGGTAAGTGCATTGACTGCCACCCCGAAGGTTCCGGGTTCGATTCCCGGCGAGGGCAGTCTGATTGTCACACTGACTTTGGTCAAGTGTAGAATTCAAGTGACAATAAAATAACGATAGATTAGCTACCTATCACATGTCACGAGAATAACTTTAAAAGCTATAATACCCTTTACATCGATTTGGCTCATCCTGTCATGATGCTTTTTTTTTCTACTTGACTGTCTTTGTGTCTTAATGTCTCGATTTTTTAATTGTTCAAGACGGTGTTAGCTAAGTTGGAAAGAGTGTCTTTGTGTGCGATTTTATCTTAGTGTTTGTAAGTGTGCCTGGCTTGTGATTCCATGGGCTAGCTACCTAGCATCCCGACATTCGTCTGACAGCTGAGGGAACCATGGAAAACCTCAGCTGGGATGCGGTGTACCTGTGGGAAAAAATATAATAAATTTGAGCGATTCAACAAAATAATAATAATTATAAAATCTAAATGATAAAAAAAAATGTGTATGTGCAATATATTTATTCAAGGTTAAATCATTTTTATATGTAGGCTATTTTTATTTGAATTGGAAAATATATGTTTTTCTTCTATATTCTTCATCACTTTGTGTTGTGAATTCACATTCGAATAGCATTTTGACAACATTGTATGCATTTTCATAACATTTTTTGGTAGAAAATTTAAAATTTCTACGCAGAGGAAATAATATCTCCAATAATAAGTCCAATATATTGTTGTTAGGTCTATTTTTATGAGAATAAATTAAATCAAGTAATAATATAAAGCACTGCCGGTGTTAGGGTAAATGAGGACATCACGCCCTGGTTTTTTGACATGACATCATAAAGGGTGTTAAGCAAGGTTGCGTGATGTCTCCATAGTTGTTCAATCTGTATATAGACAAGTGTATGTAAGAACTGTAAGGAATAAATGCTGGTGCAAAGATAAGTGATTTGTCTGTAAATTGTATATAGTACGCGGACAATGCCGTTCTCGTAGCTGATAGTGCAGACGAATTACAAGTCTTGGTGTCAAGAATGTATGATGTATGCAAGTCATACGATTTATTTATGAATGTCGGAAAGTCAAAGGTGATGGTTTCTGAAAGGAAAGAGTAAATAACAGTGTGTAACATAAGTGTGAAAAGAGATAACTTAGAGCAGGTGAGTGAATTTGTGTATTTACGTAGCAGGTTCACAGCGGGTGGCCGAACGAATAGTGACGTCAAAAGAAGGGTTGCTGCGGGTAACAGAGTGAATGAAGCTTTCAAAACAGCTATTGGAAACAAGAATTTATTAAGTAAAGCAAAAATGGCCGTTCGCAATGGAGTTCTGGTCCCAACCCATATGTATCGAAGCGAAGTATGGAACTGGCAAAAAAAGGATGAGAGCAGAATGAATGCGGTAATGATGAGGTCCCTAAGATGTATGTGTGGTAGAACGTTGTACGACAGAATTTAAAATGCTGATAATATAAGAAAGGAGTATAGAGCGGAAGAACTTTTTATATACAAAATTATGAAAAGATCGCTGCATTGGTTCGGACATGTGGAGCGCATGATGTAGAGAATGAACGGTTAAGAAAGTTAGCGTGAACGTTGTAAATGGAGAACAGCATCGATGTTGATGGTAAGCAAACATGGCATGATCAAATTCGGAGGAATCGACGTGCGTGTATGAGGAAACTAGAGAGGTGTGTCAGATAGAATAGTGTGGCGGTCCATTCTCTCTGACTACCCTTCCGGAGAAACGGCGTGATGGTTTGTTGTGTTGGTGTTATTTTAAATTACAAATTATTCACGTTCTAAACCTTATTTGTATCTAGAAAATTAACTTGTTTACTTTGTTATGTTTTTACTTATACATTATAGTATGACGTGAAGGAATAATGATCAAACAATCTTATAAACTTGAGTCGTGTACCTACTCATCACCATCTGATAAACTTGTTTTCTATAGAAACTCTATTTGATTAATTCCCAGATGTATGTAAATTGTGAAGGCATATGATAATTAGTTTATATATTCTGGGTCGAGTTGAAGTACGATGTATTTTGCTAAACTTTTAAAATAAATTCACTATCCTTTGATACTGATAGTGAAACTTCTGAGCGTATTTGGAAAATTGGTTATATTAAATTACACTAATATTCTAATGTAACTTGCCTATGAACTTTTCAATATCACACACGTGTAAGGTTCAGATATTATACTAGCTTGTTTGAACATATATACAACTCAAATGGAAACCAACGGGAAAGGCCCGTGCATGAGACAATGTATAAATTTAGAGGATCGAGAGGAGTGTGTCAGGGCAAAACGATGTGGGGGACCATTTTTCCTGCCTACCCCTCCGGCGAGAACAAACAACAGATTGTAACACCTGATGATGCCAAACAGCTGTCGCGACAAACTCAAATAAATAAATTGTAATATTGTACATAATAATGGTGTTTCCAATTTAAAAATTTATATAATGTTGAAGTATCGTAATGTTTCCGACAAAACAATGCATATTTAATTGAATTTCACAAACGAATTTATATTTAAGTTGTTTTTATAAGGATTTTCAATCCTTGGGATTGGTTTGCAGCAAAATGCATTTTTTTTTTGCTGGTTGTTGAGATGCCACTTGGTATGATAGTTTCCCGTTATTTTCCACATTTGCATACAGCAGCCAATCTTGGTAGCCAATCTCACGCCATTTTACTGTGAATTCTACACCAGACCAAAGACAGTGTGAGAATCACACTACCATCGCCAAGAATCGAACCCGGGATCATCGGTGTGGCAGTCATAGCTCTTGACACTGTACCATGAAGGTTGGAAATTAATATTATTCAAAACAATAATATGAAAAACAGAAGGGAATCCATATGAGGAGCACCCCTCTAGAGAACAGATCACATAGGTCTTTTACAAGGAAGAAAAAGAACTTATATCAAGAAATTTAAATAAGCTAAGTCATATTCTCACAACTTGTTTTACTCTTTGCCGTCCTGATTAGTGTTGCAAGGTATCTAAAATAATTGTATTCAGGTATTAACTTCAAATAATTATTGTTTATTCGTTATTTAAACTGTCTTTGGCTACGAACCGTTATATCGGCTTTCTATGAAAAGCAATGGCTGCGAGTTTTTGTTTTATATATCGTTAACGAGCGCTCATGCTCAGTCATAACGACGGCCATCCTTCACGAATGCATTAAACGGCGCTAAAAATATTCTTGTCGGCCATTTTAGAAAAACGGAAAAGGGAAAAATGATAATAGCTCCTTGAAGCGTGTTGGAAGGATATTTAGCGTTGAAGAGAAAAAGGAGAGAGATAACATGGAGAATAATATATAACTTAATCAACTCACTTACTTACGCTATGACTTATGCTAGTTTTTGTTAAATTTCACCGATAATCTAAAACTGAGATTTTATTATATGAATTTGTGACAGAATGGATAATATCATCCAGAATGGATGAAATCAATATCACAAGGAAATCGAAAGAAGAATCACAATTGGCAACAAAACATTATTCTCTCTACTACCAGTGCTCAAATCAAGAAACGTGCACTGGAAAATCAAAATCACCTGTATAAAACAATCACATCCGAACATGACCTATGGGTGTGAGGCGTGGACAATGACAGTGAAATCTGCAGAGCGACTGGATACTCCTGAGAGAAGGGTGCTGCGCAGAATTCTGGGACCTGAGAATGACGGTGAAGGCTGGAGAGTGCGGCATAATGACGATCTGTACTATATTTAGAAAGTTCCCAGTCTCTCCACACAGGTCTGACTGAATAGACTGAGATGGACCGGTCACGTGCAGAGGATGCCGTCATCGCAAACCCCAAAAATATTGCTGGAGTGGCACCCAGGTGGTAGAAGACAAATTGGACGACCAAGACTGCAAAAGGAGGATGAAGTTGGGAGAGATGGGGCGAAATCGTTACGAGTGTCAGATTGGAGGGTTGAAGCGGAGGACAGGAGGAGTTGGAGGCGAAGAATACTGGAGGCTAAGGCTCGATATGGGCTGTAGGGCCATCGAAGAAGAAGAAGAATGTTTCTTCAACAAACTATAATTTTTTTTGAAAACAAACTTGATATATCTTATATGAAATGTGATTTTCATACTTAAAGATTACGATAAACGTATTAATATAATGGAATTATTATTTTCGTGTAATATAATCTTTTATCTTCTAAAAAGCATTATTTACTTACGTATAACGAAACATTACGTAATTGCACGTAGGGTCAGAAACGACATTAACTTTGATGGTAATACGTGCTTTTATAAAAAGGGAAATAGAAAATGTACTTGTTAATGTTTCATTTTTAAGACATGAGATATACGAATATAAACCTAACAACCCTCAACTTGTAGGAATACGTTGTTTTTTTATTATTATGGTGTGGTAAAATGATAAATGTTGAAAACAAACAGTCACAATTAAAAAAAAGTCGACGAAGGCCAAAAAAACGACTAAATTAATCAATGTCGAAAAGGCTTATGTGTCAGTTGTCAATAAATCTTCATGCTGGCTAATATGTGAGATATTTTTCATAATGCAAAAATACACTTTCTTCTCTTCAATGTTATCATTTTCCTCTCGGAAATGATTTACGATCTCTAAAAATAGAAGCATATTGTACACACAGAAAGATAGTACACCTAAAGCATCTCGGGTCAAAGCTATTCTTGAACGATGCTATATTAAAAATGAAAGAGAAAAATAAATATTTTGATGCTATCAAAGAACGAAGAGAACGCGGTTCGCCGTTGTAATAATGTTCGCTTACCCAAAACACATTTCTCTTATAAAATATAGCAGGAGACATAGATATGTAACATATTTGTACAAACAATTTTGGTCAAATCTTCATTAACCGCGCCGTATGCCTCTCACCCATTAAGGGTGGAAAAGAGGTCACAAAGAAGAAAAAAATCAAGAACCACTTTTTCTCAAATTATTAATATTTTTATTATAATTTTGTTGAATCGCTTTTTACATCAATACAGCTCAAGACAAAACGTTGTAAATGGTATAGTTATTATATTGATTCTCATAAAATGCAAGCGCCATGTCACGACAATTACTACAAATTGTCTGTGTCAATAACTTTTCAACGCATCAGTATGGATTTCCACATAGCAGACTTCTTTAAGTTCCTTCTTTAGACAGCAGTCACCACAAATGAGAACAGATATTTAAAAATTTAAATTTTCTTTATTGTGAAATTAAAAAACATTTCTATTTAGGCTAGATTATTAGTGAATCTTATGATCTTGCGTATGCTTGTTCGTTTTTTCGTGTCTCGTGGTATCCTCTTAAACTGACGTTTTCAAGATAAGTCCATATAAAGGCTAATTGTATAGTGGAATTTTGTAAAAATCTAGAAATTGCAAAAATGTTTGAGTTTACAAATCTCGATAACTTCGGTCGAAGAGATACAAACGAAACATAATTTCTTCTATGGTCATACTTTGTGTTGTAGATGTTTTATTTGTCTTTTTATTTTTTATGTACTTTGTATATACAACACTTACTTAACATAATTAAATTGAACAATGTATTTTTACTTTGTAACACCTTTATTAAAAGTTAAAATTACAATCGAAATCAAACATGTTTCGGGACTCAGAAGCCCTTCATGAGTATAAATGTTAACAGAAGAAAATATATACTAAATCAATATTATAAATGAATGTAATAAGTTTTGACAGATGTTGAAATTAATTTTCCTAAAAGGCCTTCTGTTTCCTGAAAAACGTGTGTGTTTTGGTTTTTAATTTTGACTTCAGATTTATTTTTAATTTGAATAAAGCGTTTTATTACAAAGTAAAAAAAACATTGTAAGAATCCACCACCCAAAGTGATGGTGAATATAGAAGAGAAACCTAAGGGGGTATTCTGGTTTAGAGGCCTAAATTTTAGGCGTTTTTCCGAGTAGGATAAAAAAAATCAATTTGCAATCCATTTTTTACAAGATGTTTATTGACCATTCAAGATCACAAAAAAATCCTTATAAAAATAATTAAAAGTAACAGGCTAATAAAGTGGGAACTTAAAAAAAAAGGTGCGTCTTGGTCGACATAATTACAACCATTGTAGTATTCTAAAACAAAAAAAGAATGGTAATTTTTGAAGAAAAAAAATGCCCGTTTTTTGACCTTACCGAATTTTTTTTTTAAATAGTGTAAATGAATTCCCATAATTTATTTTGACTATCGGCGATTCCTGATTCATAAGGTGTACCTTCTTTTATTTCAAAATATATATTTTCGGAAGCTCTTTCTAATTTTACTACCAGTTCTTGCTTCCTTAGAGGCATTTCTCTGGCGTCACGGGCTTATTCGCTACGTCACTCAAATACCCATTACTCCATAAATTATTGGAATTTAAAAATTTCCTCTTTGAAATTTATTTTTAAAAGTCTAATCTTTAAGTGTATGCAAGATTAAAACACAGATTTTTTTTTAATTAACTTTTAAAACTTAAATATTAACTTACCATTTTTGTGAATGAAGAAACTTAGATTTATTATTTCTTGAACAATGATGTAAGACTCCATATTAAATAATTAATACGAATGAAAACTTTGATCGCCCTTCTAAGGCACATTTGATAATGCCTTAGAAGGGCAAAACATGTCATTCCCATAAAATATAATAAAACTTCTAGAAAACTGAAGTTTTTATTCGTATTAATTAAAATTAGATTTATTTATTTTTTAACACATTCACAAAGTGGACAAAGAGTTTGACAAAGGAACAATATGGTTTAATTTTTTCATTATCTCAAGCATTATTTAAATATTATGATTAAGGAATGTTTTAATACTGAAACGCTGTAATTATACGTATCACAATTTACTAATTAATTTTTAAACGATTGTCACAACAAATGTTTCGCCAACCTATGTTGGCTTTATCAGGTGTTACAAACAACTGAGCTTAATATTAATTAATTAATTGTAATACGTATAAAACAACGATTCTAAATGAAAACATTTGATAATTTTCAACTATCGTAGTGTCTAGGCCAAGGCAATGGATTATCAATATTGATTATTAATGTATTTGTAGACATTCTAATTATGATATTAATTATTTTTGTCGTGCACCCTATCAAAGTTATACATTTCACAAAGGCGTTCACAACAAAGTGCTCAAACGGAAGTGTAATGTCATCTCATTTGGGAAACAGTGGTCCAATAAGGCATTTGAAATTGTATTTACAAGAATGTCTCAAAGGCTTTACAAATATCTGCTTTTAAACTTTCATAAATGTTTTATTCTTAAAAAAAAGTAATCATATTATTACCAGATGACAGATTTCTATGTTTTCAAAAATGATTTGAATTTATATGAGAAAAATAAAATATCTCATGTACTTCAATATATATTTTTAAATATCTTTTAGTTTTTTCTTATTCTTACAAATTATTATAAATTTCATCCAAACATTTTTTAGGAATAAATATATAAATAAATCTCTCCATTCTCTAGGCCAGTGTTCCGCAAAGTTTTCTCACCTACGGCACACCTAAGTTCTTCCTAGAATTCCGCGGCATACCAAAAACTAAAATTCGATCTGGACGAAGACGTTGATCAGCTCGGGAGACGTTGGTAACCTTTTTTTTGCCAGCAACTTCCGGCCAATAGAAATCTGCGAACCTTTTTCACGAAAAAGCTGAATAGCCTAGAAAAACAATAAAAAAAAGATCACCAACGTTCCGACTAAATATTTTTTTCTTTATGTATTTGGCCACGGCACACCTGATCCGGCTCACGGCACACCAGTGTGCCGCGGCACACCGTTTGCGGAACACTGCTCTAGGTCAACCATTCCATCTTTTTGAGAATAAAACATGGTTATGGATGACCGAGACATGAGCCAGTAGAGGACTGCTGAGGAGGAGGCAATATGCCACATCAATATAATATAGCGCCGAGGAGATGAATAAGAAGAAGAATATAAATATATAAGAAGAAGAATAAGATAAATATACTTTTCATGAAATCATTACATTCCCATAATACATTGTGAATGATTTCAAAGCTACAAAGAATGTCTAAAATATTGTTATTTTGGAAACATCTAGTGTATATCATTAAATTCAACATATTTGAAGGTATACTATATATAAAACACAAAATAAATTTATCTTTCGTCTGTTTTTTGGAAGTTTGATTATATTTTATGGAAATGACATGTGTCGCCTTGCTAAGTCATTGTCAAATGTTTATCACATTTGATCACACTAAACTTGCTTTAAAAAGGCGAAACATATCATTCTCATAAAATATAATAAAACTACTAGAAAACAGACATTTTCATTAGTAATATGGAGTTATACATCTTTGTTCAAGCAACAATATTACAAAATATATCGTATAATAAATAAATATTTAACAATATATTATATTTGGTGCTGTTGAGGGATATTTTTATACCAATGTGTTTGTTTAGAGACAGAAATAATACACTTGATGTAGCGACACAACATCACATATTTTGGAGGCCACAGTCAATACAAATTAACAAACATACTCGTATTGAATACAAGTCCTAGTCAAACGTCAGTCAAAGTAACTCTAATAAACGTTAGCAATTGAAGCAATAAACTAACCGCTTTCAGAACAGGTCCGATATGAATTGGCGTATTGTTTCCATCACAATAAGTCTGTTGCCTCCCAATAAGACGCGATTAGCAATAAAGAACAATCTAGTCGAGATAACTGAACCGAGTTGCAGTTGTTCTGGGACGTGAATAATTAACGTTAAATCTAAATGGAAGTGATTGCATCCTGAAATAAAATACTTATATTTAATGCGAATATACAATGTATTTAAAAAATATTCTAGTGTAAAATTTCCAATTGCGGTATTTTACGGGCAATAAGACGCATCGAGGCAACGCCAAACGGCAAACGCCCCCAATTTTTGGTTTAAGTTTCAAAGTTCTTATGGTCTCGGTCTGGTCTTAAAATCTTCTGTTTCATAGAAGTTTTGCTATGTTTTTATGATTTTATGGTCTTGCTTAGGCATTATTTGCAAGGCGAAACATGTCAGTCCCATTAAATATAAAATATTTGTTAAAACAAAAGCTTTATTTTGAACAGGAAGAATGTTCGATACAATTGATAATACTTTGGTTCTTGCCTAAGTAACCGTGGGCAATAAAGTAAAAGTTATTTTATTGCCACAAATAAGCTCAATCACGGATGAAACCAGTTGACTCTGTTATAAACGAATCTATGATAAATTGTAAGTGCTTTTTTACATTCATTTCACAGAAATTATAATTACATGTGAAATTCTTAGACTGTTTTATATTATATACGAGTACCCTAAGAGATAACATTATTCTCTGTAATGCTATGGAACAATTTAATGTTCCAACGTTTGTTTTCTCATTTCTGTAAAATTTTCCTACGTATTTTTAATAGATTTTTTCGCGGTCATGAGTAAATTATGAGTAAATATCTAGTGAAACGAGGTTTTCAAAACGTAATTCAATAACCTTAAATAAGATAGAAATTGTATGGTAGATGACTCGTTCTAATTTGCGTCAAGTGAAAACCAAAAAACAATTATCCTTATAAATGTAATATCCCTCATAAATGTCATATGCCTCATAAATGTTATATGCCTGATTAATGTAATATTCCTCATAAATGTAATTTGTCTCATAAATGTAATATGGACATATTTTAAATTCGGTTCTCCCGATATAAAACATTCCGTTCTGAATATAGATGTTCACATCTTAAGAATTATAACAACCACAGCAACAAACCATAACGCTGTTTCTCCGAAAGGGTAGGCAGAGAGAATCAACCGCCATACAAATCTATCCTATTAAACCTCTCTAGATTCCTCCACATTCATACAGCGAGTCATACACGCACGTCGAATCTTCCGACTTCTAACATGGCCGATTATTACAATTTTAATCGATTTGGTCATGCCATGTTTTCTTTGGTTTTCGTCAATTTTATACTCCATTCAAATCGTTAACGTATATTTTCATAACTATTCTATCCATGCGTTTCATACGACCAAACCAAACCAGTGATCCTTTCATAACTTTCATAACTCTACATTCTTATCAAATATCAGCGTTTAAATCTTTGTCGTATATCGTTTTACCACATACGTCATACGTCTAATATGCTCTCATATTTCTTCTGCCAATTCTATGCTCATCTTCAATACATAAGGTTTGGAAATATTACTCCATTGTGAACGGCCAATTTTGATTACATTGATAAATGTTTAGATAATCTATTGTTTTGGCGGAAACACTTTGATATTTCAACATTATCAACAGTTTATTGAAAATACTGATTTTACGGTTTGATTGTAACACCTGATGATCAGTGGCGGTACTCCCATAGAAGCCCAGAAGCCCGGCTTGCGTAGTAAATTTTGAATCAAAATCCCCAAATCTAAGTAGTCATGCTCCCGCATAAACCAACAACCCACCAAATCTCCTTCCAACAATGTTCCCATCAGATGTTAGAGGAATAGTCACAAGAGCTGAACCTCTGTAAACCAGAAGAGGTTTTGATTAAAAAAAAATTACGCAAGCCGGGGTTCTGGGCTTCTATGGGAGTACCGCCACTGCTGATGATGCTAACATCGGTTAGCGAAACAGCTGTCGCTACAATTTCAAAAGAAATAAAATCAAATGTGATATTCTAAAACAGTGTTTTAATTAAACAATTAATATTTTTTTATTACCATTTTATTACAGTTTTTTAATTTTATTTACAGTTTATTACGTTTAGTTTATTTACAGTTTATTATTATTAGTTATTGAAGTGAAGTTTATTTACAGTTTATTATTATTTACAGTTTATTTACGTGAAGTTTATTTACAGTTTATTATTATTAGTTATTGAAGTTTATTTACAGTTTATTTACGTTTTATTACAGTTTTTGAAGTTCCGTTCACTTTGGGTAAGAATTATTTTAGTTTCATTTAAACATTTTAGAATTCCTAAGATTCTTTTAAAATTATATTATTACATTTAAGTTCATTCTCCTGGTTTTAATGTAAATAAAAATATGTTTTACAACGTAATTTGTTTTTATTCTATTATCCTTCGTCTTACAGCCGTCTTTAGCAGGAGATTGAAATAATTTTCCCTGACTTCTAAAGACTCAAACTAAATTAAATCTTAATTAATAGGAACGGTTAACGGTCTCACAAATGTACTTAAATGTGATAGAAAAAGATAAAGGAGATTAAATGGGCAAAGTTTGATCCTATAATAGCAAAGCTTTAGGATTATCCAAGAATTTAAAATTTGTTTACTAAAGAACAACGTTTTCTATACATCTGATACGAGTACTAAGAAAGTTTATTCAATTACGCTTTAATGAAATAACAGATAACATAAAAAAACGGATTCCTGTAGTTATATTTAGAAACTTCTTGGAATGTTCGTCCTACAATTTAAAGTCACTTTTTCCAAATACACAAATACCAATATGTTTGATTTTGAATTGCTTCGTAGTCATAATGAATGTTTCCAGTGTATTGTATTGATATGTAAATGTGTTTTCCCCACTGTAATCGGTACTTGTAATATAATGGATGAGTCATAATATTCTTTAAACTAAATTTAAAAATGTGAAGATAGGCGCAGCATTCTAGCATATATACAAGTTCCAAAAATTTGTCAGACGTGATGGTCGTAAGAAGGGAGGAATGGGGAATGTTGTTAAACATAAAGCGATCGCTTAACCCAACCAATGACAGGTCATAAGTCCTTTAAGCGCCTCGGCCACCATATTCTGTTCCCAGAAAACAATTTACAGCTTCGTCTCTATTGAGATACAATTAACCCTCGTAAAAAAATAATAATAATATAATAATATTATTTCTTTATACAACAAGTCTTTCATTGTTTAGAGAATATGGTAGTTATATGTTTACACCTTAGTATAGACATCACCTTCAAAACATATCGTAGTTAATATATTTATTTTAAAAATATATTTAATATATTTAAGTAGAATATAATTAAGTATAATAGAATACATTTAAGTAGAATATAAAGTTTTAAGGACTTCCGAAATGAAGGCGCTGAAGACGATAGCAGGCAAGACACTGAGGGATCGCGTGAGGAACACCAGAATAAGAGAAATATGTGAAGTTGAGGATATTATAAGATGAAGCAGACAGCGAAAAAGGGACTGGTACGGTCATGTCCAAAGAATGGACACCACCAGACTCCCCTATATTGCATTGCATAATCAACCTCATGGGACTCGTCCTCGTGGAAGATCTCCTAAAAGATAGAAGGACAGCTGGAAATTTACCTCACAGGAGGAGCAACACTCTGGAGAATAGACCAAATAGTTCTACAATAAGGAAAAAGAAGAAGACGAAGTAGAATATAAAAAGGGTTGTTATTACAATGGAATTCCACGGTGTTAACACTCACACCTGTAATGTTTTGCAGTCAATTCGATGTATTTTTTGTTTATGCCATAAATATAGAAGAGGGCCGTATAACTATCCTTTTCTGAGAATATTTTCGACATTCTTAACACTTAATTTGTGGTGTGGCATTATTAAAAATCTGAATACGTTAGATTCTTATTCCTAGCTCAATTTAAACTCTCTTCGCCATTCGTCTAAATATCTTTCCAGAACTCTGTAGTATCTACAAAATGTCATGTAAACACCAAATTCGTGCAACTACACAATCCCGTTGTATGTTTTTTGAAAGACAGTCCATAACAATTTAAAATTATAGTTTTTAAACATTCAGCTAGAAAACTATTATAAAATATTTGACCAGTTTAATATTTCATCCTGTAAATACGATGTCTAAGAGTACTACTTCATTTGTTTTTTTTATTTCAATTTTATAACATATTTAGATCAATTTTACGGAGTCATCGATAAAATAATTGAAACCTATATTTATTTATCATAATGTCATATTATTTTTATTGAAGATATTTGGCTCTAATCGTTCTTCTTATTATGAAAAGTATTATTGGAAATAAACATTTATTAAGAATCTCAATACAAATATTAGATATGTTTAATACAATAATAATAAATATGGGAGATGTTTAATGCTATAACAAATCAAGTTACGTATTTTCGGAAAAAGTAATAGAAAACTATTCGGATAAGAAATCTTACAAATTAGAACGGATCAAAGAAAGTAAATTTTGTAAAAGAAATCCTATAAATTAAAAGAAAATCACGTTTCAGGGTTACGGTTCAATTTATTTTTAAATCTTCAAAACCTGCGCTGTTTCTCAAACCAGAAATATACACTTATAGTACAATATATCCAAGATTTTTTATGAATTCAAACACTGTTTTTTTAGTTTATTTTCAGACATGTTTTGAAGGTCCACCTTCATCATCGGGAGAGGTAAATACACGAAAAACCTATGTTTTAATTCATAAAAAGATGGTCATTTTGGAATTTCACTTGTATTTACCAGCAATTCCATTGCAGTGTGATTGTTACACTATCTTTGGTCTGGTGAAGAATTCACATGACAGTAAAATGGCGAAATATTAGCTACCTATCACTTGTCATGAGAATACATATGATAAATAAAAACAAATTGTATACAGTAATTGGGTTCAAACGACCTGTTGTGTAAACCAATTTTTGTAACATACGTACAATCATAATAATATTATGTATTGTTTTTTTTTTTTAAATAATGTCAAACTCATCGTATTTTCACTCAACCATAGAACGCTGTATAATACAAATTTTGTAAGCATCTGCAGTGCTGCCACAGTAGAAATGCAAAGCATGCAATTTCCATTCATTGATTTCCATCCATGAAATTCCATTCATTGTAAACTAGTTAAAGTTCATTAGTGAACTGTGACTCTTTGATAACAAGAAATTAGTGACATTCAAGAGAAATCCTGCATATACTCCTCTCCTTAGCACAAGAATGTTTCTTCGTAAGGGGAGTTAAAGAAATTAAATTAAAAAACATAAATGTACATATATGATGTATATTGAAATGTATCTTTACATTAACATATATTTTGAAATGTAACATAACATCACTTCTACCAAGAAATTTCAATGAACAACATCAATCAATTAAACAATGTTATACCAAAACTAAAAATTGTAGACATGATAAATGTTTCGTAATAAATTTTAGGTGTTTTTTTAAAAATAAAGTAATTGCCTTCTTGGTAAAATATGAATTAATGTACGCCACTCCTTCAAGAGAATGCGAAAATAAAAATAAAAGTAATTTTTAATGCATATTTAAATAATATATAATACATTGAATATTATTTCATTATTATTAACTTTCAAGGAAGCAGACGCTTTCATTCGTATTAATATTGATATTATATTTATCCTTAGTTCTACATATTGGTGCATCGAGAGCCATCTGTGCATAGTGATCACCGGGAACCCTTGTATTATACATACTTTGAATACTCTTGAAGGAGTGGCGTACATTAATTTATATTTTGTAAAGAAGGCAATTACTTTATGTTTTAATAAGCACATAAAATTTATTACGAAACATATAACCATTTAATAAATAATTATGAAGTGCTGCAATATAATAATATATTATATTTCAATTTCTTCTATATTCGCCATACTTTGTGTTGTTATGATGCTTTATTTCTCTTTTTCTTTTTTTTATACTTTGTATATATTAGGTCCTTACATATGAAATTGGCGTTTTGTATGGGAGGAACATAAAGTAGATTTTTTTTAAATATAATATATTTATTAAATCAAAGTATGTACCATTGCTATCTATGCACTTTTGCCATCTCATAGGTAGTTCATCGATCCCTTTACTTAAAAAAACCATTCGGACGGGAATCAATAAAATCTTTGAAGTCGGTTTGGACTGCCCCATCGGAGTTGAATTTTTTCCCTTGCAAGAAGTTATCCAAATTTCGAAAAAAATAGTAATCTGTTGGGGCAAGGTCCGGAGAGTACGGTGGATGTCTTAGACATTCCAATTGAAGCTCTTCTAATTTGGTAGCCGTCTGTTGTGCAGTGTGTGGTCTAGCGTTATCATGAAGCAGCAGTGGCCTAGAGCGATTAACCAGCCTCGGTTGTTTAGCAGCTAGCTTTTCCATCATGGTTTGCAGTTGCTGACAATAGACATCTGCCGTAATCGTCTGGCCAGATTTAAGAAAGCTGTAGTGAACGACACCAGCACTAGTCCACCAAACGCTCACAAGTAACTTTTTTGGACTCAATTTTCGCTTGGGGCATAGTTTGGCTGGTTCGGCAGGGTTCAGCCATTGCGATGAGCGCTTCCGATTATCATACAGGATCCACTTTTCATCACAGGTAATGATTCGATTCAAAATCCCTTCATTATTGTGCCGGTTGAGTAATGCAACGCAGCAGTCAACGCGCGTTTGTTGATTTGCTTAACTCAATTCGTGAGGTACCCACCTTTCAAGCTTTTTCACCTTCCCAATTTGCTTCAAGTGGATTAAAACAGTTTTATCACTAACACCGCAGCCTGCAGCTAACTCGGACGTGGTTTGCGATGGATCCGCTTCCATAATAGCCTTCAATTCTTCATTATCAACTTTGGTCTCCGGCCGTCTGCTTGTTCTGCAGGTCGAAATTTCCAGAACGAAAACGTTGGAACCAAAAACGCATTGTGTTTTCTTTTGCGGCACCTTCGTCATACACATCATTAATCCTTCGAACCGTTTCTGCAGCACTGGTGCCACGGTGGAACTCGTACTCGTAAATAACGCGATATTTCAAGTTTTCCATTTTGTAAACTGAGTGACGCAAAGAAAAAAAACAAGTGAAGAAAAAACAAATGAATTATAATTTTCGAAACACAAATACTTGAGTAAATAGCTATATAAATTTGAATATGGAATTCTTAACTAAAGAGAAGATATTTGAGATCAAAGTTGCCAGTACGGCAAAACGCCAATTTCATATGTAAGGACCTAATACAACACTTATATAAAAAAATTACATAGACATGTGTCGGACAACCATTCCTTTCTCAATGATACATACTCGTATTATAAAGATACAAATTGAAAATATTATTATATAAAATTGTTAACACGATCTGGCAGATATTGCGTAAACAATTTTATAATATTTTAAATATGTATCTTTGTAATATGTATCACTGAAGAAGAACTGGTTGTCCGAAATTTGTCTATGTAATTTTATTTTTTTAATAAAGGTGTTGTATATTAAAAGCATATAAAAAATAAAAAGAGAAATTATATATTTCAAACCCAATGTTTCATTTATTAACTTTTTCTCCCCATTTCATTTAAAAAATATTTTTTATACAATTTCAATCGATGTAAAATTTAATATTTTCCAATAACTAAACCAACGAAATAAGCCATTACCAGTTAGCCTAGTTAGATAAGCCTGGATGAGAAAGGAGGATCCGAAAAAAGACCTTGGCATTGAAAGGAACAAACAATTTTGGAAAATAAATACCACAAGGAACCTAATAGATGGTGGGACTGGGAGCTATACCTCATCATCTCAGGAGACATGATTTCTATGCCACAGATCGTTATTTCTATTAAAAGCAGAGAAGAAGAATAATTTAACTATTATACATATACATTAATGTCTTCTTTTTATTATTCAATTAGATCGGGTGATTTGTTGTCTCTGAATTTGCCTCCCCTTTTTCATGTAATATTGAGTCATCTTCTTCTTTCGGTGCCATGTCAGGTCCCCCTGACATGGCATTGAAATCACTACAGCAAAGGCATCTCTATCCTGCGCCACTAGGAACAGCTTCTGAACTCTTGTTATTCCTGTCCACTCTTTGATGTTCTGCAGCCAGGACAGCTGACTTCTACCAACTCCCCGACGTCCCTCCACTTTGCCCATTAGTATCAGTCGAAGGAGGTGGTATTTTTTCCCTTTAGAGATCCCAAATATTATACCTTTCTAATTTTCACACTTGACAAGAACTCTCTATTGGCTCTGGCTCTCTGCAGTGCGTCAGTATTACTGACCCTATCGCTCCACGGTATACGGAGCATTCTGCGGTATATCCGCATCTTGAACGCTTCCAACCGGTTCATTACATTCACTTTCAGAGTCCAGGTTTCGCAGCCATTTTGTCATTTTGTCATTTTGTCATTACCGTAAATATTGTAGCCCAGAATTTCATCTTACGCCACTGCGCTTAAGGCACACTCGACTTAATGATTTTCTGATAGACGCTTTGGAGTTAAGCATCACTTGACAATATTGGATAACTCCGTAATGCTCATTAGTGCAATAACTTAAAACTGAATCATATGTGTTTCTAACTAAGGTATCTTCAGCTTTTAATTGCACATTCCCTCATAATATATTATAAGATTATACACACATTAATTGTTGATTAACTTAAGGCGTTAATTCCTAGAATTCCACGACGATTTTTTTACGAATTATGAAACCGCTATTTCCACTTTTTGAGTATATTTTTCACCTTCAACATTGAATAGTTTATATCGAAACTACCTTCGATACACTTCGAGATAAATAAATTCACAAGTGGAAAAAACAGTATTCAGAAAAAATGGGGTACTTACTTTTTAATGATGACTTTCAATGTTCCCAGAAAAAGATTTTAAATTGTTTAATATTCATACCACATGAAACAGAAAATAATATTCAAAATAAAATTAAAATCTTCTCATTAAACACATACATTATATTCAGACATTATTAAGTTGTAAATATTTTAAAATATAAATATAGATTATATAAACGATTTTTTATTGACCTGATGATGCTTAAGTTATATCGAAACAACTTGGCTCCGAATATAATTACACTTTCGAGGTTAAAATACGAAATGTTATCTTTATTTCATATATTAATAAATTTTAAATAAAAATCGGTATTGATGGGATGTGTCATGTTGCCTACATATCTGCCCTATCGATTTTATGACGACCTAAAATCGATATGCCTACATTATACGCTGTTTCATTATGCATTAAAGTCGAGAGAAATCTCACAATAGAACAGTGATATGGTCAATTTTCTCATTCTATTATTTCTGTGAAAGAGTAAGTTGGATTGGTTGAATTTGAAGAACTATGTCAGATGTCAATAGTTTTCCGACGACATACGAGTACTTTACATTGGACCAATATACAATATAAAATCCAGATGTGATTTCCAAGCATAACCCTATGTGTTTCAATTTATTTATGCCACAAGACGTTAATCTGTCGGCCCCAGCGTTTCTTTTCTCTCAACCCTTATTTATAAACAACTGAAAACTATTTGAGCCATTATCAATTTTTCAATCATCTGAAACACCTTTGAAGTGCCAAAAACTTTGAAATGTTTCAATAATTGTAACATTGGGATTGTTAAAACTACTCGTATTATTCAAATATTTAGAATTTTCTGCTAAATTAGAATATTTAGAACAAAATCAAACTCACTCAGATTGACTAAGTTCTAAGTACCACTACATGTAAAATGTAATCAAATTATTGAGCTATTTCCACAGAAGAGCTATTTCCACAGAAACAGAAGTTTTCCAACTGTTACTAAGATAACTTTATTTTGAATTTGCGCTTTGAAGTTATTATGAAACGGAAAGATAGAATGTTGCTAAAATTAACTATGAACACACATCTCACTGAGGCATCTAATCTGATTTAATATATGTTTTTATCACATATTTTTATTATTATATATTGAATGCTTTGCATGTGTACCTACGATAAATAAATAAATATGTCTACATTTGACACTTAACCGTATATATATTTAACACATATACGAGTATCTCTAAAAGTTCTCAAAGACGTCGCATTTATTATTTATAATATATTGTGCATACGGATTCGTATTCATTAAAAAAAGCAAGCTTTATTATTCCATGAACATTGATTTAAAAGAACGTATGTAATTTTGAATAGAAATGTAATAATATTTTGTGAGAATGACATGTTTCACATTTTTAAAGCATTATCAAATGTTTTTTATCACGTTTTAACAACATTTGATGTAGCCTTAACAGGGCAAAACAAGTCACTTCCGTAAAAAATTTATAGAAAACAAACGTTTTTGTCT